>JAZKJV010010908.1:0-244017 GCA_037367405.1 Ottelia alismoides | reverse complement strand
TCGACATCTGAAAAAATACGAAACTTGGTCACAATGCAAAATACGATGAAATGAATTCACTGTAATTTTTTTTGGAATTTTTGGATGCAGTATGAATTTTTTATGGATTTTAAATGCAAACAAAATGATTTTCACTATTTAATTATAATAAATATTAAACCAACTTATTTTCGGGAAATAAAATTATCTAAGATCTATCACTAAGTGATGGATCTCAGAAAAATCCTAGATCTCGAAAATGTGGGGTTTAATACCCATTAAAAATTAAATAATGAAATGTGCAAAATAATTTTTACAGAGCAAATTATGCAAGCAAATACAAATCTTTTTGGGCACAATGTTAATCAAAATAATCTCTACAATATGCGATTTTTGGGGAATTTTTAGAGCAACGATTAATCAATTATGAATTTTAGAGAGCAACTTGGGCAAAATATGCGAATTTCCACAGAACAAATAATTATTACATAATTGTTGATCACATGAATGTCCACAGTATGTCAAAATGTAGAGAATTATATGAAGAACACAATGCTATTTTTAAATAAATAAAATGATGTATAGTAGAGGTCTAAAATGCAGCGGGAGTACAGGGGTAAAAATGCAATAAATAAATAAATAAAGCCAATGCAGAATGGGGGACCTAAAAGTAATTACCTATACCCATGGGGGTATCTCTGCAAAAAATTCCAAAGGGGCATGTGCGCGGCACATGCCCTCTGGAGGCGGGGGTATGCGTGCAATATAGTGGAGCTCCAAGGGCCTGCGTATAATTTACCCAAGGGTGGCTCTGCAAATGGGGGTCACCCAGGGGCCTGTGCGCAACTTTCCCAGCGGTCACGTGCTGGGGGTGACGTTGGCCGATGACGTCCCCCGCCCCACGTGCGACGCACGTGGCGGGGTCTCGGGTCCACCGCCCGGTGGTGGCTGAGGCGAGGCGGAACAGGCGGAGGCCCGACTTCTGGAGGCGTCGGAGGGGAGATGTCGCGGCGGAGGGCTGGAAGGCTGTGGCTGCTACTGGAGGAACCGGAGCAAGGAGAGGCGGAGGGGGACCTTGGGCTTCGTGCCCGGTCTGTGCTGAGGAGCTCCAATGGCTGGTGGAGGAGCCTGATGGGCCCGGTCGTAGCGGGCAGCGTTGGTGATGTCAAAGAAGACGAGGAGCTCAAAGGTTGCCGTGGATGGTGAGGACCGGTGTCGCAGTTGATGGTTGGCGTCCGGTGGCTGCTGTTGGCGGTGTCGAAGTCGGTTGTGAGGCGGAGAGGTTTGTCGGGGAAGCGTGTTACGCAGGTGGTCGATGGAGACGTTGATCGTGGTTGAAGATGGAGACGGCGGAGGAGCGTGTCGAAGAAGATGGTATGTGGTTGTCGAAGTTGCGGTGGAGCGGCGGAGAAGTCGAAGATGAAGTCGGAGAAGATGTAGATGGTCGCTGGCTCGACGCAGGTAGCGGAGCGGAGGTAGTACGCCGGGAGGCGCTACGACAAAGCGTCGGCCGCTCGGATCTCGCCGCAATGGCGGCTCGTCGGCGTTGTTACCGCCGCGAGGTAGACCAAGGGATAGTCGGCGGATGCAGGTCTGGGGGGTCGCCGGGGTTCTTTTATAGGTCGAGGAGATGCGTGGGGTGGTTGGTGGAGATGCGAAGATGGAGGGCGGAGGACTCGGGGGGGCATTGGTCGTTGCGAGATCAGAGGAGGGGCGGCGAGGCAGTTGCGGAAGGAGGCGGCGGCTGTTTGCGGAAGAAGGGCGGAGAAGTCGGGGGGGATCCGTTGGGGAAGACGATGGGTTCCAGGCCGTTCGATCGGCCGAGATCGAACGGCCTAGGATGGGCCAAGTGGCGCGCTGGGGGCAAAGGAAGGGGGCGCACGTGCGGAGCACGTGCCTGGGAGGCACGTCGATGCACGTGCGTCCGTTATTTTTTTTATAAAAACGAATTAATAAAACACCCAAAAAACGCTGACACGTGGCGGCCTCTGGGGTTGCCACGTGTCAGCACCAGAAAATTCGAAGAAAAACATTTTGTAAAATCGATAAAAAAATAGCAAATGACCTCGGATCGAAAAGTTCCTTGCACAAAAAATGCTCGTCTCAACGAGATCTACAACTTTCATGAAGACATCAAAGCCAAAATCGGTCAAATGTAAAAAGTGAATTTTTGGGGTATCCCATGTACATAGAATACCTAGATTTTTGGGTTTTCCAATTTCTTTTGTCATTTTTAAACACGATAAAAATCCGGAAAAATATGGAAAATTCAAAGATAAATAAAAGACACTTAATTCTATTTTTTTTTTTTGAATTTTTATTGATAAAGAAAGTATATGCATAAAATATAGGTCAGAAAACCGCTAAACTATACAATGTCCAAAAGAGGCCCAAAACCCAACTTTCACATACGAGCTCCGATTCACTTGAACTTGGTCTTGTTTTGAAGGTAATTGAATGTGCATTAGTTCAAAAGTTGAGTAAGATCAAATCGGACACTGGACTAGGGAGACATGTGGCTTTTAGTCCGAAAATCCTGAAACTAGGGTTTGGGTTTTTGGTCCACTTAACAGGGTTAGTGATTTTTTTGTATTTTTCATTTATTCTTGCTAGTGACATGCACACAGTGGATGTGGTTTTGTGTCATTCAGAGTTAGCATGAATGAGTTAAAAATGGGGGAAGTTAGGCTATTTATATGTCAACTTTGGCTTGGGTTTTTGGCTTCTTATTTTGTGCAGAAATTAATGCTAAAATGCAATTCTTATGAAATTATGCATGAATGCTAATTATGTAGAATAAATGCAGAAATGCTGTTGATTTTGAGGGATCTGAGCTTAATTAATGAGACTTAGAGTGAAAAATCCGAGATTCATCAATCTCTGAACCTAGTTGTCGCCCCACCAGCCAAGAGCACGTGTGTGGTACATGCCCCTTGGAAAATTTGCTGACCAACCCCCTAGTTCTTCATTTGTAACGCTCATGTCCCCACCTCCTGTGTCACATGCTATGCACGTGCATTGAGGAGAAATTGCAAAGGTGCCTTCACAACTTTCAGAAATTGTAGATATACCCCCTCCTAGGAAAATATTAAAGACGCCCAGACGATTTCCTATATTACATATAAGTCCCTCTAGGGACCCTTTTGGAAGGAATGGCTTTGTTTTTAATTACATTTTAGCCCTGGATTTTTTTATTGCACAACTTTCTCATACGAACAACGTTTTTAATGCACAATATGTCATTTTGAATCTTGATGAATGTTCTATCATGTTATATATCTTGTGAACTGATCTGAAGCTTTTTATGATGATTATTGGTTGAAGATCTCTATTGATCTATTCAGGCTAAATTCTGACATCTTGTGCAATATTTTATAGAGGAAATCTAACTCTATTTGTAGGGATTCGATTGAAAGGGCCAAATCAAGGAGACACCCTTGGATTTATTTCCTCGAATATTACCATCAACTTTTTGAGTATTTAATTTCTACAAAGGGTTGCAAGGAAGAAATTTAAGGATGAATTTTCCCCAATCATTATTGTGATTAAAGATTCATCGACGAAATTCTTAACCTAATTTGTAGGGATGCAAGTGTGGGGATATTTAATCTAATTAATCCTCTCTTGATAATTGATCATACTAATTGAGGAATTCATTTGTGTAGGGGCATAATTGGCAAGGAATTAATTCAATTCCTTGACATTTTATTAGTTGTGGCTTATATTATAGGGAGAAATCAAGGGCTGAAGTATCTTGAGAAAATTTCTATAGAATAAATCTTTGATATACTGATCTTTTTGGTCCGCATCTGAGATATTGACTGATAAATATTTCTTGGATTTATTTGATCTATGATTTCATTTTGAGGAAAATTTGACTTATTTGAATTGAGGATTGCAAATCAAAATCACAGATCATGTGGTTATTTTTCTGCTCTATTTATTCGCATTGTGTTCTCTTTCATTGCATTTAATTTGAATTTCTGACACAGATAATAACCTTGTTGTAAATTAATTATTTAAATTAATTTGAAACCACACAACTAAAAATCATTGTTCCCATTTATCGACCTTGGTAGACTAACAAAGTAAAAATTCTCCACAACATTCAAATATTGTTATTTTTGCTGGATTGAAATATATCTCCTATACTACAATTATCGACTTTTAAAGAGATGGATTTTCATCTCATCAAATGGCACCGTTGCCAGCAATGGCATATTTTAGGGTTTTAAATAATATTCGATAATTATTTTTTACGAATTTAATTTCTTTCTTTCTTCTTCTATTATTTTCTTTTGCCATTTTAATTTTTGATTTACATTTCTCTCTCCCATACACTACAAATACTAACCGTATTTTCTCTCTTCGCAGATAACTCAAAGCATTTTTGGATACAAACTCAAGAGCCAACAAAGAAGATTGAACTTTATTTTTTTGGTAAGAAAGAGAGCGTAGATTAGGTTTTGTTTTCTGCATCATTTATAGCATCTCTATGAACCTAAGTTTTTGTAATATTTGGACTGGATATTTGTGATGTGTCGAGTTTGTTTCAACCCCTTATGTATGGTTGGGATCCGACTTGAGTGGAGAAGAAATTAGGCGCATATGCTAGCTTAGATTTATTTTTGACTGTGCTCGTAATATGTAGGCCACACAGTTTTCACTAACTATATGTACTATAGATCATTTGACTTAGACAAATTTTTAAATCAGTTATTCCTCTAAAAGAACTATCTATTTAGGATGTTTTCATCTGTGCATATCATTTAGTGTAATTTTAATTTCTTATATTGCATCTCGCATGAAGAACGTGAGGAATCACTATAACTCTCATTCCTTAGCATGCATCATTGATTTAAACACTGCTTGGCCTTTTCGATCCTCTACCTCAGTTTCACAACTTAGGATTTAAAGGAATTGGGACTGCTCATTAGGCGTTATTTTCTGTGCTCATCTAAGACCTCAGTGATAACTTGAACTTAAAACCGGGACTACTAATCAAGGCGACTGTATATAAAATTGACATAAAATTAACCCTTATGTCTGGTGGAGAGAAATCCACTCATTGTTTGTAAGGACAAGAATCACACACTTAGGATAGAGCCAAAACTTGGAGACTTCATTCTAATATAGAATTTTAAAAAATGACTAGCTACTTCTCAATGAGGGAACCACGATCTCTCTTAGCAGATTGTGTGGTTAAAGGACAATGTGCAAGGCAATGTCTTGAAGTAATATGGGTAGTCATTCTACAGTCCGACTTACATTTACTGGTTGAAAGTAGGTGCAACTAGTTGTATAAATTTAGGCCAGTATTTGTGACATTCTCCTGAACCTAAAGCCCTGCTTATTTTGCTCAAAGATTATTTTATCACTAACTAAAATTGCAAAGATAAGCGTCCGGACTCTAACATGCTTTCACAAGTGTCGAGTGGGTGAATCTACTAGTTTGTTTTGTGTTTGTCTTGTTTGCACAAAGTCCTTGCAATTGCAAGCATAACGAGGTTCGCAAATCATTCTCCACCTTTCTCTTGAGAAGATGTCAGCACATTAATCTTCGTACCTAGACTCTGTGGGTCCATCATACACGACCATGTCCCTATACTCTTCATTCCAGGGGAACCTCTCTTCGAACCGCCCCTCGCAAACCATCATTTCCCTCTACCCCCTTTACTCCACCCACGCCCACACCTCTTCTTGGACTAGACTGCTCTCACATTCTGGCTTTCAAATGAACATAATAAAGCAGATAGATTTGAGGATGGAAAATAGAGTAACCAATTTTGACAGGAAAAACACGATTTCCAGTTACTATGGACTTCCATCTTTTAAACCATCCCCTGCTTAGGTTAACTCTCTTCTTTGAGTACGATCAAATTTCCTTCGATAGATCACGAGAAATCTAGAGTCAAGGAAATATGACTCATGACTACACTACAAATCCAATTAATAATCAATACTCCGTCCAGAGCTACATGCTAGAGTTACAGTATATGGAGTATGATTATTCATCACCAAGTCATGAGATGTTTGAGGATGAGATTGCTCGTATCAACCATAGAGAAAATGCTTTAACTGAACAAATATATAATCCTATCCGGTCAATAAAGAATCAGGAAGAAGTGAGGACCCCACCTTGCGAATCACAAGTCGATCATGTGACTGACACTTGGAAACAACCGCCATTGATATCTGACCAACTGACTCACCATCACACGAAAAATACAAAAAATTTTGAAAAACCAGAAAAATTCAAAAAAATGAATAATTCTAAAATGGAAGCATTTTGCAAGAGCTTGATCTTAGAGCTTCCATTAATCAAGGCCACAGAGTATGTGCCCGATCTGAAAGAGATTTGTGAAGAGTTGATTAAAAGACGGATAAGAAGGCGATCAAGGGCTGAATATCATGGCATATCTATGGCCAGTTCTTTGGTGATGAATCTTAAAACTAAAAGCTGCGAAGTCAAGCATTTGACTAGGACCAAGTGTGAAATTGAGGACTCCTTATTCAATCATGTTTGGTTAGACGATGACTCGACATTAAACATCCTCCCAAAGACTGTCTTTGATCAACTCAAGCTCGGACAACTAAAAAAGATGAGGGTGATTGTTCAACTGCCAGATCGATTTACCAAAGACCACGAGGAATTGTTTCGATCGTCGTAAACTTTTGAGGTGACAAGCATAAAGTGAACTTTATTGTCCTTGACGTTGAGCATCATAGAGAATCTATTATCATTTTAGGAATGTCATTATTAGCCTCTGCTAAGGAAATTATCGATTGTGAGACTCAAGACATCAAGTTTCTGAACACGGACAACAACGAACAAGCCCTCAAGGACACACCCGACACTGAGATAACCCAACCATCAACCGACAGCCATGATCAGGGCAAGCACACTCCACACGACTAGATATCAGCCTCAAGAAACACAGACACACACCCTAGGAGAGACACTTGAGAGGCCGCTTGTTGGATTGACCTTCGATTCTCACCCTAATACTGCTCCTAGGAGGAAACAATATTCAGGAGCTTATGAAGAATTGGACCATATTTATGAAGATCACCACAATTATTTTAGTGGTCCAATCTTTGAGTCGGCCAATAATTCATGAAATACTTGAATCAATAAGGAGTCGACTCAGGCAAACTTTTATGAGACCGAAAATCATGGATATTAAAAGCTGACATCATCATCCCCGGCCATCGCTCGCTAGGCAAATAGGAACATGCTATCTCGCCCGAAGTTTTGTATGATACAAGAATTGGTCGACTTTTACGGAGGTTTATCTGATGAGGAACCCATAAATGCCACACCGATTACTCATAGGGAGAAGAACTCTGATCATCTTCCTCCCTGATGCCGCTCACAGAACAATCAGACTAAGAAGTCATCTTCAACCTTAGAAACCATGTGATTTCTGAAGAGTCCTCATCCAGTCCTGAGAGTGGTGCATCAGTAAGTACAATAAATGCATCTGTGATCAATGGGCACTTACCTCTTTTTTGATAATAGTTGGAGATCCTTTGCATATGACTACTATTCTTATGAGGATGACTCTGATGATGGTTGGACGTCTTTATCCTCCCCCTCTTCACCACCCCACTACATCTCCATACTATCTCCTACCTCACTCACGCAAGAAGGTTCGTCCCAAACCTCCTTGACCTTGTACATCCGTAAATCTACTTGATCCCCCACTTGTAATTATCCAATCATACTTAGGTTGACCTAAGCCTAAGTATAGAGGGATCAATATCATTGTGTATACATCACTTCTACTCTTTCCTTATAAACCTCAACCGCCTCATTTTGTGCTTTTCGGCTATGCTTAGACCTTAAAAAGTCTAAGTATAGGGGGGCGTGACAACTTCCTACTCCTTTTTGCTCAAATATACTAGGTACAGCTATGTCTACATTTCACTTTGTACCATGAGGACATAGCACAAGCTAAGTATAGGGGGGTGTACTTGTATATATCTTATATACTTTATCTACATCTCGTACTTTAATTATTTTCATCGAAAATCAGGTATGGGTATAAGTTGTGTATATTATGTATACTATACAAAATTCTTTGTGTAAACAATATCTATTTTCAAAATAAAAACTTTTTATAAAATTTAAGGGGTATAACAAAAAAAGAAAAAAAAGGAACTCAAAAAATCAATTAGGAAAAACTTTTTTTCTTTTTTTAAAAAACAACAACAAAACTAACTTAAGGTTTTATCCCTAATGTTTTCACTATCACTCAAGACTTGAGGAATGGAAGAAACTCGGAGTTATAAGGTCCTTTGATTAAGAATATAATCAACACATCACCTGCACAACTGCATGAATGATGAGATGAGTTGAGATTTCTCTTGAGGGGCTGGGATTGATTTGAGTCCAGACCTTATTTTATGATACTCAAGGATGGGATAAAGTCGATGAAAGCTTCAAGAAACCTGAGTGTCAGCAAACCTTAGACGTATGTGAACAAGTTCTCATGTTATCTTTTGATACTGACCCATGTACCAGGGTATGATGAAATTAAATAATTGTTGATCAATGTGCGCCATCTTTTGGTAATAATGGCAGAGCTAGCCAAAAAGAAAAGAAAGAAAGAAATATTGAAAGAAAAGAGCTATCAAACACAAAGTCAAATTACAAAGAGCTTCTATCAAAGGCGAGCGCTCCCAACCATTTTCAAAGTGTCCAATGGGACCAAAGCTAATTATGACCAATGAGTCGGGATAATACCTCAAAAAGGGCTCTGCATCGTAAGAGATACAAGTCTGGGTGTAAGTATATTAGATACTTAAAGAAGACACATCCCGGTGTACTCCTAGGAAAACAAGTACAAACGACTCAACAACTTTTGACGGGCGTACTGGTGAACCATCTAAAAAACATACACGTGTTGAGCAAAAAGGTACTCGAGAGGAACCATGTTCCAATGAGAGGAAAAAAATACACAAACCCATGCCCTCCATCATCTGACCTTCCATCTACACTTTCAAGCCTGACGAACTACTAGGATGGTAAACTGAATGCAAGCACCGATTTATTCCCTAGTGTTGAGATTAGGTCTTGAGGAGAGTCTCTCGGACTTGGACTTTGAGTGATGTTTCGACTCGACTCTCATGATTGCAGTATGAACTAAATGCCATATCTCTTATGCGATTTATAGAAACAAAGAGTATGCTAATTAGAGAAGGTTAGATTCTTTTGACTAGATCTTGGGTTGAGCTTAGAATTTTACAACATCAGATTCTTAATGAGACGAAGTCTTGAAATTCACATATGCACAATCAGGGATTCAACCTTCTAACTCACTAAAATTTGCTTGGAGACAAGCAACGAATAAGAATATGGGTGTGATGAATCCATGATCCATCTACTCTATATGGATGTTCTAGAAAAATTCCTTTAATAAATCACTAATTAAATCTCTTAAAATTAATTAACTAACATGACATCAGAATAAAATCCATAGAAATAAGAAAAATCAAGAAAAACACAAAATTCCGACTTCGTATAATTTGTATATATTTTATGTTGTTTTTATTTTTCCTTTTTTAATCTATAAAAAATTCAATAGAAATTAGGTTAATTATGTATATATTATATATAAATTAATTCACTAATTAAAATCAAATTAAAATAAAAAGAAAAATGCATATATTGTAGATACTCAAATATTTATTCTTAGAGTACCTCAAAAATACTTTTTGACAGTTGACCTTTTTTGATATTGATCCTTCATGAAGTTGAAGATCTCATGGAGACAAGTCACTTGCATGTTGACAGCTTTTGATTTGACTTCATTTACTATTTCTTGTTTATTTTTACCTTTTAAGTTTTGTTTATTTTCCTTTTATTTCTTTATTTAATTTTTATATTTTTACTTTTCCTCAATTTTATTTTTATTATTTATTGTAATTAATTTATTTAACTTTTATTTATTTTTAATTCTACCTATTCTTTCTCTCTCTCTCTTCCTCTATTTTCTCTCTTCATTTCTTCACTCCTCTCCCCATCTCTCTCTCTCTCTCTCTCTCTCTCGCTTCACGTCAACTCCCTATTGCCCTTCCTCATAACCGCAACCTACACGACCTCCGCAGCGGCTGTTGATCCCATTCTCTTCCACAACCGTTACACCCACCCCCCTTCCTTCATCTGTCGTTAACCACTGGCCTCCCATAAAAGCCTCAACTACACTCCCGCCCACGATCATCCACCTCTTGCAGAGCTACACCCCCTTATCCACACTCCCTCCTGGCAACAACAGGTGAAAAGGAGCTTCGCTGGTGAAAAAGAGAGTGGCAGAACTGGGTGAGATCCATGGCCTACACCCTCAGCCAAGTAGCAGCCACTCGTCGTAGTTGCAGAGCTTCTACTCTTCTTCGCCGGAGTAGAGGTGACGACCACAAGAGCCTTAGCTTCTCTCTCCTCCCCAGGTGATTTCCTCACCCATCCTCAAATCACCCAAATCCCCTATAGCCGACCACCGAAGCCTTTGCTCGCAACTCATCTCCTTCGCTCCTAGCTTGCCTCATCCTTGATCTTCACCCACTCATTCACCCCAAACACTCACCCTCCTCGTTTCACACTTTTTTCTTTCCGCAACCTTCCATCGACACCGGCTCTGCCTTCCACCATGACTGCCCGGAGCTCCAGTTCTCCCTCCATGTTCGACGAACATTGCAGGTGCCGCTCAGACGAAGAACAAAGATACCCTAGGTGCGAAGCTTCAGAAACGTATCAGATTAAAAATAACAGCCATCTGGGTCTTCCATCCTCACCCTAAAAGCCCCAATCATGGCCCTTGGATCTACCATCATCGGATATACACAATCATCCCCAAGCCTACTACCCGAGCCTCATGCATCGGATAAAGTCGAAGCTTCCAGAAAGCGCCACGAAGGATCTCTGAACCTAGCCTGCACCCTGCCAGCTAGGAGGCACGCGCGTGACACGTGCCCATGGAAAATTTGTAGACCAACCCCCTAGCTCTTTGTTATTGACGTTCATGCCACCACACATGCAATGGGGAGAAATTGCAAAGGTGCCTTGACAACTTTCAAAAATTGCATATATACCCTCGTTAGGGGTGAATATCAAAGTCGCCCAGATGACTTTCCTATATTGCAGATAAGTCCTATAGGGACCCTTTTGGAAGGAATAACTTTATTTTTAATTATACTTTAGTCCATAGAGTTGTTTATTACACAACTTTCTCATTCGAACTCTATTTTTAGTACACAATATGTCATTTTGAAGCTTGTTGAATGTTCTATCATGTTATTTATCTTGTAAACTGATCTGAAGTTTTTTATGAAGATTATTGATTGAAGATCTCTGCTGATCTATTGATGAATCCACGATTCATTAACATTCTGTTTGCATTTTGTCTTAAACCCTTAACAAATACATGTAGATATCCATTAATTTCACTTTTTAACAAAACCTTAGTCATGAATAAAATTCACTTTTATGCATTAAAATCATGTAAATAAATAAAAGAATAAAAATAAAGAAAATAAAAATAAAGGCAAATTGTAGATATGCTTATATGTACAATATGCCTTACAAAATAAATATAGCTGAAGATATATCTATAACCTAATCCCCGAGACCAGGTCAGCATGGATTTATCGACAAATAAATTAGGGGTAGATAAGGGAAGAAAACAAATAAAAATAATTAATTTCACACTTCATGCATTCTTCATTAATTATCCAATAAATCAAAACTTTAAATTTTTTAATTTATTTATATGAACATATTTTTCACCAAACTCTTTTTCTAATTATTTCTAAAAATGTATAGAAAAATATAAAAAAAGTTAAAAATATTATAGATATGCCAAGAAATTCAACTTGTAGATTCTCAAAATTCAAACTTCCGAACATCATAAACTTGCTCATACGAATTCCAATTCCACGCTACTCACCTTTAAAGTTTGGAAAATATCATTATCAAATTAATGAAGGTAATTTCACTAAAACTGGAGTCTGTTTGCAAAAAGTCGATTTGGGACCTAACCATAACCGGGTTTCTGGGCTATCTATTTTATTTAGAATATATTATTTATTATTTTAATGATTTTATAATTTCTAATTATTTTTGATCTTGTATTTTAACCCTAGTTTATTTCATAATCTTTGGAGATTATTTATTATTTTAAATAAATAAAAAACCCTAATTTATAGGTATAAATGAATTACGCTTGTATTTATTAATATATTTAAATTAATTTATTAAAATCCACAAAAAAATCGTATATACTTTATTTATAAACCTAATAATTTGATAAAATATAAAACTAATATAATATTTATTAATTTATTAAGTTAAAAATACAAAATCTATTTATTAAGTATTTATTATATTTATTTATTATTGTAATATTTATATTCATTAATTAACTATTATTTATTAAAAATAATTATACCATAGATTTAGATACTTTAATTACCTACATTTTTTGTTTTTATACCTAATTAAAATAAAGTTATTTACTATTTATTCCTTAATTAATGAGTTATTTCTTAAATCTGGCCAATTAGGCACTGACGCGTGTCAACACCTGGGACCTTCTTCTTCAAGAAGGTCGGCCAGAATATGTTCCAACAACCCGACTTCGCCCTCTTCTCCAAGTTAACTCCTAACTTCTTCCTCCAATCTAAACCATCGACTTCCTTCTTCTAACTACCCTCTCTCACGCCAACCCTTGATTCCTACCTAACTCCCTTCGATCTACCCTATAAAACACCCAAAGATCTCCATTAACAACTAACCAATCCTGAGATCTAGCTTTCATAAACTAACTGGTCGTCATCCAACCTTCACCACCGTGCTCCTCCCGAACTGGAGGTGACAGCTCCGACCACGACTGCTCGCATGGAAGAGGACTGAACAGAGGAGAAGTTCTAAGGTTTCGCCACTTTGCATCGCCGCCACTACGCCGCATCAAGCTCCGAGAAAATCGCTCAAGTCGAGCTGCTAAAGAAGTTCATATACCTTCAATCCCCAGGTCAGTTAATCCATCCTTGTTCCCATTTAATTCTCAATATCCGTGCTGTGTTTAACATAGTTAAGTATGTGATCAGGTTCCTTAATCAACACTCTTAGATGCCTACCTCTAAACCCTCTCAAACTCGATCCAATTCGCAACCAAATTGTTTCATATCTTTCCATTGTCACTGCTACACATATATTTTGGAAATTCATAATTTTAGATCTGCAAACTTTTAATTCCTTGGCTGATTCAAACTAGAATCGAGCAACATCATGTTTCTTGCAGGTTTTTAATATGATCGGAGCTAATAATTCCATTGTCTGGAGTTCTCTGTTGAGAAGATAATCAATCAGTTAGCTTCCACCGCCAGTTGGAATTCATAGCCGTCCACCATCTTCAAAGGGATCCAGCCGCCATCTTCCTCCATCTTGAAGCAAGCCCATCGCAGGCAAGCTCGAGAGGTAAAGGCGTCACCCCTCTGGCTATGTTGGAGGCCCAAGCCATGCTCCGACCGACGAGAAGAATTCGGAGAAGAGGATGACTGCGCCAGCTGCACGGAGGAAGAGAAGAACTCCAAGAATGCCGGATCGTACAGGCTCGTGCCACGTGTCCAGGGTGGACGGTCCAGATCGTGTGTGGGTATCTAATCTCAGCCGTTTAAAATCGAACCAGTGGAATAATTGCGTAATAAACCGAACACATTTCCAGATACTTCAACTCGCTCCAGAAGCTTTCCAGAATTACATTTAGGTCCCCACGTAGGGACCTAAATGCAATAACACTTACTTTCTTTGCATTTTAGTCCTTTTAGGGACCAATTTGTAATAGGACATAATTTTTGTTTTGCAGTTATACCCTTGGCTTGTAGGGGAGTTTTGGACATCATTCTTATTGCATTTTCGTCCCGAATTTTATGGTAGTTACGCAACTACCCAAGAAATATTTCTTGCATTTTTTATGTGTTTTTCCTCGCTTTGTTTCAACAATTCGATTTTTGCAATATCGAGTTAATTTTGAGTCTTTCTTGAGTCTTTTGTAAAATCAAGAATAAAAGTGAATATTTTTGAGATTTCTTTCTTTCTTCGAAAATCGAGGTATTAATATTCTGCCTCCTCGAGTTCAGCCTAGGCACACTTACTTGACTAAATAATATAATGTAGACGAAATAGGAGAGAGAAGCTGCATATTCTCATTTTCTCTCTCTCTCTCTCTCCAATTTCGTTGATTTTTGTTTGATAAACCAAGTCTAATTTCGCAGTTATTTCTTCATCGACAACTCTATCTCAACTAACCGCTGGTTGGATTTTGTGTTATCATCTATGCATGCAGAATTCTATCATTTTGTGCAATATTTTATAGAGGAAATCTGACCCTATCTGCATGGATACGATTGAAAGGGCCGAATCAAGGAGACACCCTTAAATTTATTTCCTCAGATATTACCATCAAATTTTTGAGGATTTAATTTCTGGAGGGACTACAAGGAATAAAATTAAGGACGAATTTTCCCCAATCATTATTGTGATTAAAGATTCACTCGATGAAATTCTTGACCTAATTTACAGGAATGCAAGTGTGGGGATATTTAATCTGATTAATCCTCCCTTGATAAATGATCATAATAATTGAGGAATTCATCTTTGCAGGGGCATAATTTGGGAGGAATTAATTCAATTCCTTGACATTTTGTTATTTGAGGCTAAAATTATAGGGAAAATGAGGGGTTTAAGTATCTTGTGAAAATTCTTGCAGAATAAATCTTTGATATACCGATCTTTATGCTGCATCATAGATTGATTGGTAAATATTTCTTGGATTTATTTGATTTCTGATTTCATTTTGAGGAATAATTGACTTATTTTAATTGAGGATTACAAATCAAAATCACAGATCATGTGCTTATTTATCTGCTTTATTTATTCGCATCGCCTCTCTTTCATAGCATTTCATTTTAATTTCTGACACGGATATTAAACTTACAATAAATTAATTATTTAAATTAATTTGAAACCACACAACTAAAAATTGGCATTCCCTGTGTCCGACCTTGGTAAACTTACCAAGTAAAAATTATCCACAACATTCAAAGATTGTGATTTTTTATTGGATTGAAATCTGTCCCATATAATACAATTATCGACTTTTAAAGATATGGATTTTCAGCTCATCAAGTGCGTCGATATAAATTGAACTCATATTCTTAACGATTAATCATGTATATGTCAAACACATTATTATTTTGTTAGGTTTTATGTGATGTCCTCAAGCCGTTGATGTTGAGACTCAAGCTACTCTTGAGATCGACGGAATATGGTACGCTCCGATTCAGACAGCTTCACAGTTTACTTCTCCGAGCATAAATCACCAGCAGCAGCCTCAACACTATCCGCAGTATGGATGCCAACAATATCAACACCGATAGTACTGTACCCAATAGCATCCTCACCAGAACGTCTACTTGAGACCACATTCTGTTCATCATCCTGCTATGCAATCACAACCCAATTATCACCACCAGCAGCGGTCTCCATATATGCCACAACAATCTCCTCAGCAGTATGCTCTGCAGCAGCAGATGCAACGTCAAGAGAGAGTCAAGAGTCAGGGTTACCGCACCGAACCAAAAACATCTTCGCAAGCACTATCACTGAACCAGATCATGGATATGCTGAGCATGCTCTATATCACGCACAAGACTGAGTGCGCCCAAGACCACTCTCCCTGCGCAGCCTCAAATGAACCTGAACAACAAAAGGAGGCACTCAGATCAGGTAGACGATACAATAGGTACGATCTCTTTTCCTGAATTTTTTATCTAACTTCATTCGTCTCAAGAGCGGTAGATCACCACAAGCACCTGATCAGGAGGAGGAGATGGCACAGGAAGAGAAGCGAAAGCCAGACCATGATATACATGATGAGGAAGAAAACCACAATGATAGGGATCAACCACTCGATGATCAGGGGGAAGGAAGTGATGCTGAGACGGTCGATATGGACTTAGACGAATCAAACGACAACACCACGCCAGGCCATGAAGACACGCCCTAAGTTGATGTGTCCTTTCCTGTTTTAGAAAGTTTTGTAGATAACTATGATACCCTTGATGTACAACTTAACCCCGATTGCAATAAAAAGGAGAATTTTGTTCCCGAGCTTATTCCTTTTCCTGATGCTTTGTATGGAGAAGGCATGAAAAATCCAAAAAGAATGATGTTACTCCAAGTCTGAGAAATTACTAAAAGATCACATATTTTTGAAAATCCCGCTCCATGATGCTTTGGATTACTTCCCTACGCTTAAGCAACAACTAAAAAATAGATGTACAACATGTAGGAAGAAAAGTCCTGAATAGAGAAGCATATTTTGACCAAGTCCACCTCCTGCGTGATTTAAAACAAACTTCCGAAGAAGAAGAAGGACTCATGAGCACACTATGTCAGATGCAAGATTCCAGAAGCCGCATTTGATCTCAATCTTCTTGATAACGGTTCCTCTATTAATCTTTTACCATCTTGTTTACTCGACAAGCTCGAGTTAGGTCCTCTTTACAAATCCTATTCAATCCTTCATTTTGCCGATAGATCCGTAAAGAGACCTAGGGGCATTCTGAGGAACGTTATCGCAATCGTGCAGGATCTGCAATTCCCAGTGGACTTTACCGTCCTGGACATGGATTGCCATACACAGTTACACCTTACCCCGATCATTCTTGGAAGGCCTTTCTTGGAGACCGCAAAGGCCCTTTTCGATTATGATACAGGGAAGGTATCTTTTCACGTTGAGGGTGAGAAGGTACATATAGAGATGGTGAGAGAATCATCCAGTGCCGCGTCTATAGCTAGTTCTGATACTTTGAGTTCCTTAGCCACCTGTGATTACATGGATGAGGTTCGCCTTGACGACCTCGAGAGGTATCAAGTAGAGACCCAAGATATCCTAGAAGAGGATGGGTCCGAGACTTCAACTGGCAACTCTTCTGACGGAACTCTTTATTTCAGCATGGAGGGTGAAGATCACATGGAGAAGAAATCTGAGGACTTTATTGCATATATTTTAGATTCAGAACATTCATAGAATCCCTCCACCTCAGATGATTCAGAGACTAATTTTTACTTAGCCGAATTATTTTCGTCTAATCATTCTGAGGATGAGCACGGTAGCGAGTCGGATGATGTTCTAGACATCTTCTGTAGTCCGACTCTAGAAAACGTTGAGATAGTGAAAAACCTTAAGGCAGAAACATCCATCAACAACATAGATCTCATAACTCAATCAGAAGATGATATCGCAGAGCCAGATCTGACCTTACCTGAACTGAAGACCCTTCCACCAAACATGAAATAAGCTTTCCTTGTGGGTCCACATTGATAGTTTCTGGTCATTATCAACGTGTATTTGACCATGAACAAGAATCCCGTCTGATGGAGATTCTTGAGAGAAACCACAAGGCCATTGGGTGGACTGTATCCGATCTCCGTGGGATAAATCCTGCTTTGTGTTCTCATCATATCTATCTTGATCATGATAGACGACCTTCCAGATAGTTTCAGCATAGGCTGAATCCTGTCTTATGCGATGTTGTCAAGAAAGAGTTTACGAAATGATGTAACACTGGTTTTATTTATCCTATCTCCAACTCTGAATGGGTTAGCCCATTGCATGTTGTCCCGAAGAAGTCAGGCATTCAGATGGTTAAGAACGAGAGTGGAGAGGAGATTCCAAAGAGAGTAACCACGTCGTGGCGGGTATGTGTGGATTACAGAAAGCTGAACGCCGCAACAAAGAAGAACCACTTCCCGTTGCCTTTTATAGACCAAGTGATAGAGTTGGCAGGGAAGGAGTACTTCTGCTTCTTAGACGGTTACTTCGGATACAATCAGGTTACTATTGCCCCTGAAGATCAGGAGAAGACTACCTTCACATGTCCTTTCGGCACGTATGCTTTTAGACAGATGCCCTTTGGATTATGCATGCCCCCACTACATTCCAGAGGTGCATGCTTGCCTTTTTTGCGGACATTGGTTAGTGATTTTCTCGAGGTATTTATGGATGATTTTTTAATCTATGGTGAGTCATTTGACAATTGTTTAGCGCACCTAGACCAGGTTCTTCATAAATGTTGTGAGGTCGATCTCGTTTTGTCTTGGGAAAAGAGTCATTTTATGGTTACAAATGGGATTGTGTTGGGGCACGTCATCTCCAAGAAAGGAATGGAGGTTGACCCTACCAAGGTGGATGTCATCAAACGACTCGATCCACCATCCAACATAAAGTAGTTACGGTCTTTTCTGGGGCATGTCGGCTTTTACCGATGATTTATTAAGGACTTCTCTAAGATTGACCGACCGTTAACTGAACTTTTAGGCAAAGACACCGAGTTCTTGTTAGATGATAAATGTCTTCATACCTTACTCACTCTAAAAGAAATGATCATTAATGCTCCTGTCCTACAACCACATGATTGATCTCTACCCTTTGAGATCATGACAGATGCTACAGATTTTACGGCCGGGACTGTATTAGGATAGCGGAGGAACGGACTTGTAGTTGCCATGAACTATGCCAGCCACACTCTAGATGATGTACAATGAAATTACACAGAAACAAAAATGTTGGCAGTAGTGTTTGCTTTAGACAAATTCAGATCTTATCTTCTTGGCTCTAAAATCACTGTTTATTCTGATCACTCAGCTATCCATTTTCTGATGAAAAAAAGGATGCTAAGAAACACCTTCTTAGATGGATCCTCTTACTCCAGGAGTTTGATTTAGATATTAGATGCAAACCTAGGGTAAAGAACGTGGTAGCTGATCACCTCTCCCATCGAGTAGCCTTTAGATGATTACACGCTAGAGATTGCAGAGAGATTTCCAGATGAAAGTATCTTTGCAGTTACAGAACTTCCCTGGTATGCAGACATAGTTAACTTTCTAGTCACACAGAAAGTCCACAAGGTTGGCCGAAAGTCCGAGTCGACAGGCTAGTGTCCGAGGCAAAATATACCAATAGGAGCATCCGATTCTTTTTCATGAAGGACAAGACTGTATCTACAGGTGATGTATTCCTCAGGAGGAATACAATAGTGTCCTCACTCTGTGCCATTCTTTAGAGGCAAGAGGACATCATTCAGGGAAGAGGACAGTGCAGAAGGTACTTCAGAGCGGATTTTGGTGGACGACTCTTATTAGAGATGCTTGGACATTTGTGAAGAGTTGTCCAGAATGTCAGAATGCTGAAGGGACAATTGGTGCTCGAGATGCCATGCCTATGCGACCCGTTATCATTTGCGACATCTTTGACACATGGGGTATAGATTTTATGGGACCGTTTCCCTCCAGCAACAACTTTAAGTACATACTTCTCACTGTAGATTATGTTAGAAGATAAGTGGAGGCTATACCCGCAAGAACCACTAACATCAAGACAGTATTCAGGTTCAGTATTCCACGTATTCTCATTTCAGACGGGGGTAGCCATTTCATTAATAAGGAGGTAAAAATACTAGTAAAGAGTTATGCTATTGATCACAAAGTAGATTCTCCTTACCACCCACAGACGAACGGCATGGCCGAAGTTTCAAATAGGGAGGTGAAATCTATTCTCCAAAAATTAGTACACCCGAACAGGAAGAATTGGTCACAGCTTCTAGACCAAGTTCTTTGGGCCTATCGTACTACATATAAGACTCCCTTGGGTAATTCACCATTCAGATTAGTTTACGGGGAGCCATGCTATTTGCGCGTATAGATTATGCACAAATCTGAATGGGCAATCAGATAAATTTCATTCGAGTTATAGAAAGCATGAGCCAAGAGAAAGTTAGATCTGAATGAGCTAGTAGATATTCGAAATCAGGCATACGAGAACACCTTCATTTATAAGGACAAAGTGAAGCGATGGCATGACAGTCATATCCGACACAAGATCTTTGTTCCTGGGCAGAAAGTTTTGGTTGTTCAATGCATGGTGAATCTGCGATTCACCATCTTTATTCATTTATTTTAGCTTAAAATCCCTTACAAAACACCCATATATAACACTAACTCCACATTCTTGCTAACTTGCATTTGTGTGTAAATATTGTACACTTCTTACCATTTTACCTAAAATAAAGAAAGAAAGAAAGGAAAAATAAATTAAATAAAAGGAAATAAAAAAGAAAGACTGTATATATGTAATAAATACAGTCTGACCCGAACCTCGAGAGAAGGTCAAGACTTGACATGATCGACCAGAAATAAAGTAGGGGGAGATAGGGTCCTTAATCAGAAAATCCAAAAAATGTGTGTTGTGTATATTTGTATACTACACTATTGTATTTGTACATTAATCGACCTCAAATCAAATAACTTTCAAAACCAAAGTTGTAAATAAAAATTTATTCTAATTAATAAAAATAATTGCACAATTAAATCATATACAGAATAAAAGCAACCACACTTGGAAAAAAGCCACTAAGCACTAATTGAAAGACCAATTCCGGCTCCATATGAACTCAAATTGAACCAACTCACTTCCATTGTATTCTAAATTAAATTATCTTTAAAATGGCTATAATTTCATAATTTTTGGAGTTACGAGTAAAAAGTTGATTTTCCGGGGTGGTTTGTGCGATTCTCCCATGTATTTTGTCCATATTGTATTTGTATATATTTGTAAATATTTTTACTAATTATTTAAAATAAAAAATATTTTTATATAAAAAAACTAATTTGCTCATTTACCCATGTATATAATGTCATATATGTATTAGTATATGTATATAGTTGCTCTTCTTAATTAACCACCATAAAAAATAAAAAAATAACATTTTTATTCAAATAAATAAAGTGACAAAAATACAAAAAAAGTTAATTTTTTGTAAATATTTTTATCTCTCTTTATCTTTATCTCATTTCAAGTTTCATCTCTCTTATCTCTTCAACCAAAAATTTAAAAAATCAAATTTCATTCTCTATCTTTTCTATTTATATGGCTCCTTCTCCATCATTCCAACTCGATCAATCTTTGGTGAGAGGAGCCCGATCTCCGATAGTCTTCTTGTCGTAGAAGTGTGCCTAGCCTCTGAGCCGTCCGGTGACAGCGCGTCGGCCTTCGTCGAGGTGATCAAGGTCTTTTCTGCTCCTAAAGTGAGATCCGTTATTTTCTTCGTATTTTTATCCTAGATTAACCTTAGTATAATTTGTCGCATCTTTATTTCACCGTCATTTTTTATTTAGATCTTAAAATCCATCACGATTTGATCGCCATCAACTCGATTTTTCATCTCACTTTCTCGACCTCTAAGGGTTCTTTTCTACCTCGCACGATCTCTCACCTCCGACCATGCACGGTGGTCGGAGATCCGGTTCCATCCGCCATCTTCCACGAAACCGCATTCATTCACATCTTCCGTATGATTTGATTTGGGACATAGTCATCATGCTCGCTTCCTAATTTATTGATAAATAAAAACTATATAAAAAATGTTAAAAAACTAATTATATTTGTTTTCTTGCTCTCTAACATTTGTTTTGCAGGATCATCTAAAAAAATAAAAAAACTAAATAAAAAATTGCTTCTGTTTACATTTTCCTTTTCGAAAAAAAAGATAAAAAAATCTTTTCAGTTCTGATTACAATTCATAAAGAAAATATATAAAACAAAAAATAAATGAATAAAAACGAAGCAGGCCGCACCCCTCTCGCAGAAGCCCTCCGCCTCCCTTCGTCGCTTGCCGACCACCCCACGCTCTAGGCGGCAGCGTCGCCCACTCCTCTGCCTAAAGTGGATCTTCTTCGCCTGCACGGCAGCCCGCCACCAATGCCGACCACCGCACACCGGGGATCTCCTCCCCCTGCTCCTTCTGCACTGGGCGGAACCCCTGCCGTTCTCCGTGGAAATGCCGCCAACACCCTTCATCCCGCGTCGGCCTTTAACCGTCACCCTACGCGTGAGCTCCACCGACCCAACCCTCCGTCGTGGGCGGCGACCTCCAAGCCAACCACCTGCACTGGGTGGACCACTCTCTCCGCGAAATCCCAGATCTGCCAGCCCTTCGACCGCAACCGGCAGCAGCGCCACCCCATCCGTTGGCGCCTCCTATACCGCCCCGCTGCGCGAGCTTCTCCTCCTCCACCACGCCAGATCCGCCAAGTCGCGTGGGCAGCGGGCCTTCTCCTTTCCCCTTTTTAAGAATGAAGGGCCAAAGAACCTTAGCTTGGGGTTTTGAAAAAAGAAAAAAAAAAAAGAAATTTACAAAAATTGTGCTGAAGTCCTCCGATCTCTTCAAAATTGCAAAAATGCCCCTGTGCTCCAGAAGGTCATGTGTGTGGCACATGTTTAGTTGGTAATTTACATTTTTCTTCCTTAATTTATTTCTTGTTCCATTTTGACACAAAACTTTCGATATTTGTACTTTAGCCCATGTATTTCCAGAACTTTAATTGCATGCTCTTTTTGATGGAATAAATGCTTTTCATGGTCTAAATTTTTTCAAAAAAAATGTGTATGTTCTTGCTATAGTTTTTATCATTATGTAATTTTTTTTATCAATTTTTATTATCATTTAATATTTTTAAAAATAAAAAACTGTGTCTTTTCTCTTTCAGAAATTAAAAAATTCATAAAAATTCGAATATTGTTCCAAAAATTCCAAAAAAATAGATTATCTTTATTTCATTGTCTTTTAATTTTGTGCAAATTTCATGCTTTAATTATTTATAAAACCCAAACAAATTGAAAATACTAAAAATCTTATAAAAATCACATAAAATTCTACAGAAATCCAAAAAATAGAGATTTCAGTTCCTAATTGTAGATATTTGCATATATTTTGTCATAAAAATAATTGTCAGGAGTTTTGGGCACTTAAAATATTTTTAAGTTGCAAATCACTCCAGACTGTGCAATGTTTCTCATTTTTGCCACTGTTTGATTTTTAGAAAAATACAAAAACATCTGAAAATTCTACAAAAATTCTAAAAAACTTTCAAAATCTTTAAAATAAAAAATATTTTCTCTGGATTTTTCTGATCATTTTGGATATAATTGAAAAATACAAAAAGAGTTTGGTGTGCGTCTTTCTTATCTTGTGCATATTATTCTTTATTTGAAAACTAAAAAAAAGAAAAATTGAAATCACTAAAAATTTAAAAATTAGAAAAATAAAAAAATAGAAATAACAAAAATTAAAAAAATTAAAAAGAAAAAATTCCACAAAAACCTAAGATAGTTTGCCTTTGAGATTCCTATTTTTGTGTTAATTGATTTTCAATTAACTGAATAACCCTTGGGAATTGTAGTCTCCCTGAGTTCGATCATGTCTGCTTTACAGGTAAATAAGTAGCAAAAATAAAAAAAATTGTTTGTTTGTCGCAGGATTTTTGGGGATACTAACGACGACACTTCATATCATCTATTAATTATCAATCTCCGAAGATACCGTGCCAGAAAATGGCGTCGTTGTCGGGGAGGCACGGTGAGGGTAGTTAGGTTTCTCTCTTGACCTGTTATTCTTGGTTGCAAATATATGTTTACATTTTGCCATTCACTTCATTGTCCATATCCACTGCATTCATTTCATTTTTTTCTTTCTCATATTTGATAATTGTGTTTCTTACACATTCTCTTTTCTTTTTCTTGCGAGGGCCCGCGGAGCAAATGAGGCGATCTTAGGAGAGCCGAAGTACCCAAGCGACGCGGGGGCGGCTTGATTTTTCACCAAGCTGTAGGATAGCGTGAGAGGAGGAGAAGAAGAATTGAAGGAGACCAAACAAAAAAAAGATTTTTTTCTCATTTTTTCTAGCATTCGAACTCTTGTAAACGAACATTCATTTGTTGTGGGGTATGTTTCGCCAAGTGCCGGTGCACTTGGGGGACCTCACCAATTTTATTTTCATCGACTTTATTTTTCTTTATTTCATGCGGATTTTGTGAACTGCCTCTTGATTGCTTTAATTAATTTGCTTGAGCCAGGTAATTAATTAGGTCTAAACACCATAAATAAGAATTTCTGTACCTATAGAGTAGAGCGTAATTTGGACATAGTTAAATTAACTTGTTCTTGCCTGTTAATAGAAGCTATCATCTAGGACGATTTACTTGCATCATATAGGATAGTTTATTTTTATGTATTTCAATTCTGCGCGGATCACTTGCATATAGAGTGCTGGCAACAACGTACACACCTCTAACCCCTGAATGCATCATTGTTTTAAATCACGCATTGGAATTTCTGATCTCTCCTTGTTTTCACTCACATAAGATAAAAGGAAATTGGACACTCGGTAGGTGATTCTGTGAAAATATTTTAACCAAGTGACAACTGCCTAAAATACGGGACTGCTAAAGAAAACTCGACCCTAAAATAAACACAAGGAAAAATCATTGTTTTGGGGAGATTAACCCCCTCATTGTTGGTTTGTATGTAGCAAGAGAGCGACCCACACATTATGATAGAACCACTCCCAAACTCTTTTTAGACTACTATCTTGGGTTAGTCATTCTCTAGTGAGGATCTCTCCGATAGCCAATAAAGCGACCCACGACGTCCTTAACAGATTGAATTGATCGGGGTAGTCGGTAAACGATCCGCAATTCATACTGGCTGGGAGAGATCTAACTTTAGGATCGGGCCAGTCTCCTGAGAGCATTGGGTTCCTAACAGCTCTCTTTAACTGCTCTGATAGATTATATTCTCACTAATCTCTAAAATTGACAATTGACCGAACCTTCACGGTCTTCACATTGAGTTGAGTTGGTGAACTGAGGGTTTGTATTGTGTTTGATTGCTTGTGTGCATACTCGATCCTTCTGTGCATTTGCGCCTTTTTCTCCATATCTTTTGACTTGACCCTCGTGCTCTCCCGATCCGTTTTTTGTTTCGGAGATGGCCGACTGGAGTTATTTTAATCCGATCTTTACGGACTTCTCGCACTCTCTAGATGATCCACCTTCCTTTTTCCAGGAGGTCTTTCCTACTGATTTTGTGCATATCTGCCTAACCCATTATTTCAGGAATCGAAGGACTTTGATTTTCACCGACCCTCATTCAACCCTCCCAATCCTGGGATCTTGGAGTCACCTTTCATGATTTCCACGCTTGAGACATTGAACCAGATGATGGATCATATGAATTCAAGGATTAGCAATCTATTTAACATAAATATGAGCCAAAACACTACTCCACTATTTGAGGATATGGATTCAGTTGAGGATAATAACGGGAGCTTACAATCGCCCAAATTGCAAAAAATGAGAAAATTTCAAAAATCCAAAAACGTTTTGGGAGACACATTATTGATTCATTTTGTGAGAAGAGGACCCAAATGCCCGATCATTTACCCACACATCTATTCACATCATGTCCCAACCTTGACCCCGAGGATTCCATTATATAGACTGCTCTCGACAATCCTCGTATCTATGCTGATTCCGATCTTCTCTCTTGTATGGAGGAGGTCCAAAAATTCAAAAAATGTTGACTGAACCCAAAGTGGTGGCCAACATTCATGAGATCATTAAAGCCCCACTTCAACAGGCCATGACAGATTTATCTACTCCTCAACACAAGAAGAGAAAGCAAAGGAGAAGATCTGAGCGTCACATCTTGACCATGGCCACTGCCTACGCCATCTTTCACCGTCCACATTTTAAGAAAGGGAACACTACCATACCTCTTGTGAGCTGCTCCATCTATGAACATTCTTGTGATAACACTCTCCTTGACGGCAGTTCTTCAATCAATATAATACCCTTCTCTATGGTACAGTCTCTTCATCTTGGGCCTCTCAAGAAAATCAGGATGATAGTTCAATTTGCTGATGGATCTATTAAGAGGCCGAAGGGTATTCTAGAAAACGATGTCATTCTTATTCAGGGCATGAATTTCACTTTGGATTTTGTAGTGTTGCCCATGGAGACCTCCACCTATGTGGAGAACCCTCCAATCATCCTAGGACGACCTTTCCTCGCCTCTACAGGAGCCGTTATTGATTATGGATCAGGAGAGATTCGCTTCCATTCTGATGTAGGGAGCGATATGTTGATCACTACACCCACTACTGACTAGAGACCTGCATCCCATGAGAGCTCACCCGTGTCAGCCAACCCCAAGGAATTTGACCTCAATGATAATATCAGAGATTCTTGTTATATGTTGGATGATAATGAAATCCAAGAATTCCTCTTCAAGGAGGAAGACTTGGAAAGCATAGACCTTAGAGTTCCCCCTTCTAGCATGTGGAGATGCATTGATGACATCCGCGGAATTTACACGATAGACATCCTAGAGCGGAAGGCAGACTCTGAGATTAAACATGACGAACATGATTAGACTACTTTCACTGATGAGTCTGTTCCTATTCACCCTGATTTAGATGAGACCGATCAGGTCCAATTTGATTTGATTGCTTTTATAAAGGAATTTGGGCCTTTTGATAAAGATGATGATCTAGTAGAGGCTCGCCAGGCTGAAATTGATCTTACTTTTTCGGATAGTGAATTCGAGCCTTTTTACTTTGATATTTGTGAGACTTCCCAGGTTGGACATGACCATACTACTTCCACTAATCGATTTAGGCCTGCACAATCTGAAACCGCTGAGGATACATTCTTGGTCGATCCTGATCAGTTCATATCTAATGATAACCCTAATATCGACCTACACATTGTCAGATCCATACTTCAACGATCCCACAAGAAGGATCATTTTCGACCTTCTTGCCCGTTGTACATCCACTCCTCTTGTATATCCTTTCGTTTCACTCTTTCTTCTTTTGTTTTATCATTCACCCCTTTTCCATGTGTGTATATATGCTATACTTAGGATGTGCTTTATCTTAAGTATGGGGGGGGGGTGAATGATTTGTGTTGTTCATATTCGTCCTGTTCATTGCTCTTATTTTTGCCTATACTTATGGATACTTTATCCTAAGTATGGGGGGGTGATGTTGTTCATATCATTTTTTATATTTGAGTTTGTGCATTCTCTTCATCGATTTTCCCCTTTTGTATAGTCTACTATACTTAGGACTACTTGATCCTAAGTATAGGGGGATCACCAACTTCTCTTTTTTATCTTATCTTTGAGTCATTGTAGCATAGGAGTCTTTTCACTTTTCTATACTTAGCACGAGTTATGCCTTCCTTTGTCGCTCTCTGATCACCATGAGGACATAGTTCGAGCTAAGTATACGGGGGTGTCGTATATATTGTATATATACTTTAGACATAACTTGTACTTTTAATTATTTTAGGGGATATGTATATAATTTTGTAAAATGCACGTGTAAAAAAACAAAAAAACTAAAAAAACAAAATAAAAACAACAAAAACAACAACAACAAAAACAAACAAAAAGAACAAAACAAAAAACAACAAAAACAAAAACAAACAAAAAAAAACAAAAAAAACAATAAAAAATAAAAAAAATAAAACAAAACAAAAAAAAACAAAAAAACAAATAATAATAATAATAAACACACAAAAAAATCTTGTATATACTTGTATATATTTTACTGACCCTTTTTCCTTTTTGAAAAAAAAACTACAAAACCAAAAATCTATAAAAACTGCAAAAAAACCTTTCTTTTACATCTGTATTTTCCTCCAAAAATCCATAAAAAGTTCAAAATTAGAAAATTATTTTTTTAAAATGTTCTTTTTACATGTGCATCATTTTTTTCAAAAAAACTTTCTTTGCATGGTTCATATTTTCTTGCATTTACATGTGCATTTTTCAGGATAGTATTGGCATTTAAACCATGTCTGGAATAAAATTGAAGAATGGAGCTTTATTGGGCCTTAATCCACTTAATTTCAGAGGAACCTTATAAGAAATGGAGTTAAGACTTTTTAGGTCCTAGTGACTTAATTCTTTGAGTCCACAAGACTATGTTCACATGTCATCTTAATTAGTCTAAGTAGAACATTTAACAACACACGCATGATTCTTTCAGACCATGGCTTATCTTGGACAAGCACTCTACACGTAGCTCTTCATGGATGAGGTAGTGAGGAGGCAGAATCTTTTGGCTTGGGGTAGCATACGAGGGTAATATATCTAGGTAGAACCTCTCGTCTTCCTCTAGGGAAGGTAGTGCATCTCAACCTGGTCTAGCGATGTTGAAGTCTAAAGACAGGATGATGTGGGGTTGCAATAATGCTTCAAAAGAGGGATAGTCTACTGGCTCAAGAGGAAAAACTCCTTATGTACATGCTGCACCTTGTATATTCTTTCAAAAAAAGTATAGAAAAATGCAAAATGTCCAAAAGTGAACAAGCCTGATTGAAAAGTAAAATGCCTGCCGGAGTGTATATACAAGGATAAAAAAAATAAAAATATTACAATAAGAGCTTCAAAGATAAATTTTTGTAAGCCTGCAGCGGATGACTTGGCTACACTGGTCATGCATCCAAGGATAGGTAGCTACATTGGTTACCGCCCATTCTTTTCTCCATACCCTCTTCTTGAGCTGGTTGTACTTGAACTTAGAAGGGAATATCTTTGCTCCTCAAGGAAAGAGTTGCAAGACCGGGAACTAGAGTTACCTTGTTGAGGGAGGTTGTTTCTTTGCTACTTTTAAGATGGGGAGCTATATCTCACTTACACCGTACAAGTAAAGATTCATAGTCATAAGATTGGTGTATATAGACTTGTTCTGACCCGACTGTTGAGGAGACCTGAATAGGAGTCCTGTGGAACTTAGAGGCTGTTAGGTTTTAAATCCATTTCCCATTAAGGTTCCAACACACTAATAATCAAAAGGTCCGACAGAGCTCCAAACTACAATTTTATGAAGATAAGTTTAATACTCAATATTGTCCAACTTTCTTTATTTTCCCTTTCTTTTTATTTTTCTTCACTTATTCTTTCAAATAAGTGTTTGCTAAGGGACTAACAAAGGTAAAGCATAGGGGGATGATGAATCTGCGATTCGTCATCTTTATTCATTTATTTTAGCTTAAAATCCCTTACAAAACACATGTATATAACACTAACTCCACATTCTTACTAACTTGTATTTGTGTGTAAATATTGTACACTTCTTACCATTTTAACCTAAAATAAATAAAGAAAGAAAGAAAGGAAAAATAAAGAAAATAAAAGGGAATAAAAAAGGAAGATTATATATATGTAATAAATACAGGTTGATCCGAACCCTGAGAGAAGGTCAAGCTTGACCTGATCGACTAGGAATAAAGTAGGGAGAGATAGGGTCCTTAATCAGGAAATCCAAAAAAATGTGTGTTGTGTATATTTGTATACTACACTATTTTATTTGTACATTAATTGATCTCAAATCAAATAACTTTCAAAACCAAAGTTGTAAATAAAAACGTGTTCTAATTAATAAAAATAATTGCACAATTAAATCATGTACAGAATAAAAGCAACCACACTTGGGAAAAAGTCACTAAGTACTATTTAAAAGACTAATTTCGGCTCCATATGAACTCAAATTGAACCAAACTCACTTCCATTGTATTCTAAATTAAATTATCTTTAAAATGGCTATGATTTAATAATTTTTGGAGTTACGAGAAAAAAGTTGATTTTTTAGGGTGGTTTGTGCAATTTTCCCATGTATTTGTACATAATGCATTTGTATATATTTGTAAATATTTTTACTAATTATTTAAAATAAAAATAAAAATAATTTTTTTAATAAAACTAATTTGCTCATTTACCCATGTATATAAAGTCATATATGTATATAGTATATGTATATAGTTGATTCTTAATTAACCACCACAAAAAATAAAAAAAATAACATTTTTATTCAAATAAATAAAGTGACGAAAATATAAAAAAATTAGTTAATTTTTTTATAAAATTTTTTATCTCTCTTTATCTTTAACTCATTTCAATTTTCATCTCTCTTATCTCTTCAACCAAAAATTTAAAAATTCAAATTTCATTCTCTATCTTTTCTATTTATATGGCTCCTTCTCCATCATTCCAACTCGATCAATCTTTGGTGAGAGGAGCCCGATCTCCGAGAGTCTTCTTGGCATAGAAAGGTGCCTAGCCTCCGAGCCGTCAGGTGACAGGGCGTCGGCCTTCGTCGAGGTAATCAAGGTCTTTTCTGCTCCTAAAGTGAGATCCGTCATTTTCTTCGTATTTTTATCCTAGATTAACCTTAGTTTAATTTGTCGCATCTTTATTTCACCGTCATTTTTTATTTAGATCTTAAAAATCATCACGATTTGATCGCACCGACTCAATTTTTCATCTCACTTTCTCGACCTCTACACGTTCTTTTCTACCTCCCACGATCTCTCACCTCTGACCACGTACGGTGGTCTGAGATCCGATTCCTTCCGCCATCTTCTGCGGAACCGCATTCATTCACATCTTCCGTATGATTTGATTTGGGACCGAGTCATCATGCTCGCTTCCTAATTTTTTAATAATAAAAACTATATAAAAAATAAAAAAATAATTATATTTGTTTTCTTGCTCTAACATTTCTTTTGCAGGATCATCTAAAATAAATAAATAAAAACTAAATAAAAAATTTTTGCTTCTGTTTACATTTTCCATTTTGAAAAAAAATGAAAAAAAATTCTTTTCAGTTCTGATTACAGTACATAAAAAATAAATACAAAAAAATAAAAAATGAAGCAGGTCGTGCTCCTCCTGCGGAAGCCCTCCACCTCCCTTCGTCGCCCACCGACCACCCCACGCTCCAGGCGGCAGCGCCGCCCACTCCGTTGCCTAAAGTGGATCTTCTCCTCCTGTGCGGCGACCCGCCACCAACGCCGACCTCCGCACGCCGGGGATCTCCTCCCTTCGCTCCTTCCGTGCTTGGCGGAACCCCGCCGTTCTCCATTGAAACACCGCCACCCCCCTTCAGCCCGCGGCGGCCTTAAACCGCCACCCCGCGCGCGAGCTCTACCGATCCAGCCCTCCGATGCGGGCGGCGACCTCCAGGCCAACCACCTGCGCTGGGCGGACCACTCCTGCCACGAAATCCCAGATCTGCCAGCCCTTCGATCGTAATCGGTAGTAGCGCCACCCCATTCGCTGGCGCCTCTTGCGTCGCCCCATTGCACGAGCTTCTCCTACTCCGCCATGCTAGATCCGCCAAGTTGCATGGGCGGCGGGCTTTCCCCTTTCCCCTTTTTAAGAACGAAGGGCCAAAGAATCCTAGTTTGGGGTTTTGAAAAAAGAAAAAAAGAAATTAGGAAAAATTGTACTAAAGTCCTTCGATCTCTTCAAAATTACAAAAATGCCCCTGTGCTCTCGGAAGTCATGTGCCATGGTAATTTACATCATTCTTCCTCTGTTTATTTCTTGTTCCATTTTGACAGAAAAACTTTCGATATTTGCACTTTAGCCCCTACGTTTTCAGAACTTTAATTGCATGCTCTTTTTGATGGAATAAATGCTTTTCATGGTATAAAAATTTTCAAAAAAAATTGTGTATGTTCATATTGTAGTTTTTATCATTGTGTAAATTTTTCATCAATTTTTATTGTCCTTTGGTATTTTTGAAAAATAAAAAACTGTCTTTTTCTCTTTTAGAAATTCAAAAATTCGAAAAAATTTGAATATTATTCCAAAAATTCCAAAAAATTAGATTAACTTTATTTTATTATCTTTTACTTTATGTGCAAATTTCGTATATTAATTATTTATAAAAGCCAAACAAATCGAAAAATACTAAAAATCTTATAAAAATCATAGAAAACTCTACAAAAATCCAAAAATAGAGATTTCAGTTCCTATTTTTAGATATTTCATATATTTTGTCATAAAAATAATTGTCAGGAGTTTTAATTATTTAAAATTTTTTAAGTTGTAAATTACTCCAGATTGTGCATTGTTTCTCATTTTTGCCAATGTTTAATTTTTAGAAAAATATAAAAACATCTGAAAATTCTACAAAAATTCTGAAAACATTTCAAAGTCTTTAAAAAAAATATTTCTCTGGGTTTTTCTGATCATTTTGGATATAATTGAAAAATATAAAAAGAGTTTGGTGTGCGTCTTTCTTATCTTATGCATATTATTCTTTATTTGAAAACTAAAAAATGCAAAATTAAAATCATTAAAAATATGAAAATCAGAAAAATAAAAAATAGAAATAAAAAAATTAAAAAAAATAAAAAGAAAAAAATCCACAAAAACCTAAGATAGTTTGCCTTTGAGATTCCTGCTTTTTCTATTAATTGATTTTCGATTAATTGAATAGCCCTGGGGAATTGTAACCTCCCTGAGTTCGATCCTGTCTGCTATACTGGTAAATAAGTAGTAAAAATAAAAAAAATTGTTTGTTTGTCACGGGATTTTTGGGGATAGCAACGACGAGACTTCATATCATCTATTAATTATTAATCTCCGAAGATACCATGCCAACAAAATGGTGCCATTGCCAGGGATATAAAATAAAAAAAATAAAAAACCCCAAATTTTCTCTGACAACAATGCACGATTGAGAATTTTTCTTGGCAAATTGAATAGCAAGTGGGAAGGATAGTATATAGTCAGAATGGTGCACGACAATGGTAGTATTGCTATATAAGACGTGTCACCTGGTGCAGAACTGTTTACAGTGAATGGGAGATGCTAAAGCAACTTCGTGGAGACACTGATCATCTAGCCCGAGTCGAAGTGATCTACTTTGCACAGGATGCATGACTACTCTTCCACTTCATCTCATCCTGTACAGAGACTTGTGAAGCCATTCGATCTTTTGGAGTACATACCTGTATATTCTTCATAAATCACAATCGTCCCCATTTTTTTCGTCTTCTATGCTTAGGATACCAGATCCTAAGTATAGGGGGGGACCGATTGCCCGTTGATTCTCATTTTTGATTTTAGATTTTTTTACTTTTCTTTTGTAAATCCTTTCTTTTACTCTAATCATTGGTCCCCAATTTTGGCCACACTCTTTTCTATACTTCGGATGCCTTATCCTAAGTATAGGGGGGACCGAGTGATTTCAATGATTTCGTTATTCTTTTCTCCTTTTTGTTCTTTCGGGTGCATATTCTTTTCCCTCAGTCACCTCGTTTTTGCTCCAGTATACCTTACGATGACCTGGTCATAAGTATAGGGGAGTTGACTGACCTCACATCACTTATGTCCTCCCTTTTTCTCTTTTGACGCTATGAGGACATAGCACAAGCTAAGTATATGAGGGGTGCGTATATATTTTATATATACTTTTATCCATAACTCGTACTTTTATGTATTTTCTATATCTATAAAATCCATAAAAAGTGGGTGAGGGTAAGTTAAAATCTACCTATTTAAATTAAATAAAACTATAAAATCCTTGTAAATGAGTAAAATATGTTTAAAATCCTTATTTAAATGCCTTAATTTAAAATGTATGTATAACATATATTTAAAATCCTATATATTAAAATAAGTGTAAAATTCATTTAAACTTTGTAAAATACCTTGTATATAAAACTTGTAAAATACATTGGTTATTTAATCCCATTAAAATATGGGTAAATTATCATGTAAAATTCTTGTACATAAAATTGATAATCAAAATCACAAAATCCACAAAAATATAAAGTCTAAAATCCACAAAAGTCAAAATTTTTTTAAAAATCCATAAAAATGAGTAAAATTCAGAAAATATACTTCACAAAAACATGGTTGCATTTGCATTAGCATTTTTCAGAATAAGTTTGATTTCTAGAGCTAAATATTGGGAAAAGTATGAAGGATGGAGCCTGATTACGGTTTTTGACGGTCATTGTAAGGAGCTAGTTAGGAATTGGAATTTGGACTCTTCAGGTCTTTGACTTAAATCTTTGGGTTCCATGAGACCGCGTTTGGGAAGTCAACTCGAAAAGTGCCTAAGTAGAACACTTGGTGTCATCCGTACAACTCTTCATCAGTAAACCAATTTTGGACACATGCACTTTGCACTTAGCTCGACTTGCATGAGGCTGCAAAGGGCAAATCCATCTTGGTAGTGTGTTTCTATCCTTGTATTTGCGGCATTGACGTCTAAAGACGACGGAGATTGCGGTTGCGATAGTCACTTCGGATGAAGGAAGGATCTGCTGACATAATTTTTCTAAGACCTCAAAAAATGGACGAAATGAAAAGATGCCATCGAGGCACAAAGAGATGAATGCAGTGCAAGCAACATTTTACAAAGCCAATTCAAATAAGAAGCCACCAAATACAAATACGACCACAATGGTCCGAGCTTCCACCAAAAAGCTTGTCCATCTTAGTGGAGACTTAGCTACACCAGCTAGGCTTCACAAGGAGATGCGTCCACACTGGTCGCACTCCAGTTCTTTTCTCATTCTTCTACTTCCTCTCTATATTCGATTGTGGACATAGCATGAACTGACCTCAGAAGGGAATACCTCCCTCCTCGATGAAAGAGTAGCTGGACGAGGAACCAATAGGAGTGTATGGCTGGGATGGGTGGTTTCTTCGCTTCTTTCAAAGTGAGAAGAGCTAAAACAATTCATAAATCGTACATATTGATTTCAAGGTTGATAGAGTTTACGATATGAATGAGTGGATCTGAACTGGCTGTTGAGGTGAACTTAAACAAGGATTTGTGGAACTTGAGGACTGTTGGGGATAAAATCCTAATCCTAGTTAAGGCTCCGACAAAATGCTTGTTTCAAGCCCGATCGAGCTCTGTCCTTTGTCTGTTCTCATTAATTGGTTTAGGAAAACAAATCCATTCTAACTTTCTTTATTTTTCCTTATTTTTCAAATAAGTGTTTGCTAAGGGACAAGCAAAAGTTTAAGTATAGGGGGTTGACGAATCCACGATTCATTAACATTCTATCTGTATTTTGTCTTAAAACTCTTAACAAATACATTAAATATTCATTAAATTTTACTTTTTAACAAAACCTTAGTCATGAATAAAAATGTACTTTTATGCATTAAAATCATGCAAATAAATAAATAACAAAAATAAAGAAAATAAAAATAAAGGCAAATGGTAGATATGCATATATGTACAATATGATTGTAAATATATATATATAACTTAAAGATATATTTATAAAACTAATCCCTGAGACCAAGTCAGCATGGATTGGTCGACAAATAAATAAGTAGGAGGAGATAAGGATGAAAACAAATAAAAATAATTAATTTCACACTTAGGCATTCTTCATTAATTATCAGATAAATATCAAAACTTTAAAGATTTTTAAATTAATTCGTATGAACATATTTTTCACCAATCTCTTTTTCCTTATTATTTCTAAAAATGTATAGAAAAAATATAAAAATAAGTTAAAAATATTACCTTGTATATATACTAAGAAATCCAACTTGTAAATTCTCAAAATCCAAACTTTCGAACATTGTAACTTGCTCGTACGAACTCCAATTTCACTCTACACATCTTTAAAGTTCATAAAATAATATTATCTAATTAATGAAAGTGATTCCATCGGATTTTGTTTGTAAAAAGTCAGCTTTGGGACCTAACCACAACTGGATTTTTGGGCTATCTATTTTATTTAGAATGTATTATTTATTATTTTAATGATTTTCTTGATCTTGTATTTTAACTCTAATTTATTTCATAATTTTGGGAGATTCTTTATTATTTTAAATAAATTAAAAAACCTAATTTATAGGTATAAATGAACGATATGACTTATTCTTGTATTTATTAATTTGTTTAAATTAATTTATAAAATCCATAAAAAATTCATATATACTTTTTATAAACTTAATAATTAAGAAAATATAAAATTAATATACTATTTATTAATTTATTAAGTTAAAAATACAAAATCTATTTATTAAGTATTAATTATATTTATTTATTATGTAATATTTATATTTGTAAATTAACTATTATTTATTAAAACTAATTATACCATAATTTAGATAATTTAAGTACCTACATTTTTTATTTTATACCTAATTAAAATAAAGCTATTTATTATTATTCCTTAATTAATGAGTTATTTCTTGAATCTGGCCAACTAGGCGCTGACACGTGTCAGCACCTGGGACCTTCTTCTTCAAGAAGGTCAGCCAGAATCTGTTCCAACCACCCGACTTCACCCTCTTCTCCAAGTTAACCCCTAAGTTCCCCTCCAATATAAACCATCGATTCCCTTCTCCTTACTACCCTCTCTCACGTCAGCCCTTGATTCCTACCTAACTCCCTTCGATCTACCCTATGAAAATCCCCAAAGATCTCCATTAACAACTAACCAACCCTGAGTTCTAGCTTCCAGAAACTAACTGGCCGTCATCCAACCTTCACCGCTGTGCTCTGCCCGATCTAGAGGTGACAGCTCCGATCACGGCTGCCTATGTGGAAGAGGATTGAATGGAGGAGAAGTTCCAAGGTTTCGTCGCCTTGCATCGTTGCCACTACGCCGCGTCAAGCTCCGAGAAGACTGCTCGTCGAGCTGCTACGAGAAGGTCATATACCTTCGATCCCCATGTCAGTTCATCCATCCTTGTTCCCATTTAATTCTTGATATCCATGCCGTGTTTAGCATAGTTAAGTATGTGATCAGATTCCTTAATCAACACTCCAAGACCCCTACCTCTAAACCCTCTCAAACTCGATCCAATTCGCAACCAAATCGTTTCATATCTTTCCATTGTCACTACTACACATATATTCCGGAAATTCATAATCTTAGATCTACAAACTTTTAATTCCTCGGTCGATTCAAACTAGAATCAAGCAACATCATGTTTCTTATAGGTTTTTAATATGATCGGAGATAATAATTCCATTACATGGAGTTTCTCTGTTGAGAAGATCATCAAATCAGTTAGCTTCCCCCCAGTTGGAATTCATAAGCCGTCCGCCATCTTCAAAGGGATCCACCCGTCATCTTCCTCCATCTTGAAGCAAGCCCATCGTAGCGAGCTCGAGGGGTGAAGGCGTCACCCCTCTGGCCCTACCGGAGGTCCAAGCCGCGATCCGACCGACGAGAAGAATTCGGAGAAGAGGACGACCGTGCCAGCTGCACGGAGGAAGAGAAGAACTCCAAGAATGCCAGATTATACAGGCTCACGCCACGTGTCCAGGGGTGGACAGTCCAGATCGCGTGCGAGGTTCTAATATCAGCAATTTAAATCGAACTGTGGAACAATTGCATAATAAACCCAGCACATTTCCAGATACTTCAACCCGCACCAGAAGCTTTCCATAATTACATTTAGATCCCCTTATAGGGACCTAAATGCAATAAAGTTTACTTTCTTTGCATTTTTGTCCTTTTCAGGGACCAGTTTGTAACATGACATAAATTTTTGTTTTACAGTTATACCCCTGGCTTGTAGGGGTATTTTGTACATCATTCTTGTTGCATTTTCATCCCAAATTTTTAGGGTAGTTCGTAATACCCCAGAAACATTTCTTGTATTTTTAAGCGATTTTTCCTCGCTTTGTTTCGACGATTTGATTTTTCACAATATCGAGTTAGTTTTGAGTCTTTTGTAAAATCAAGAATAAAGTGATATTTTCAAGATTTATTTCTTTCATCGAAAAACCATGTATTAATATTCTGCCTCCTCGAGTTCGACCCAGGGACACTTACCTGGCTAAATAATACAGTGTAGACGAAATAGGAGAGAGAGGTCGCATATTATTATTCTCCTCTCTCCCCTATTTTGTTGATTTTTGTTTGATAAACCAAGTCTGATTTCACGATTATTTCTACATCAACAACTCTATCTCAATTAATCGCTGGTTGGATTTTGCGTTATCATCTATGCATGCTGAATTCTGTCATTTTGTGCAATATTTTATAGAGGAAATATGACCCTATCTACAAGGATACGATTGAAAGGGCCGAATCAAGGAGACACCTGTAAATTTATTTCCTCGAATATTACCATCACATTTTTGTGGATTTAATTTCTGGAGGGACTGTAAGGAATAAAATTAAGGATGAATTTTCCCCATCATTATTGTGATTAAATATTCACTCGATGAAATTATTGGCCTAATTTACAGGAATGCAAGTGTGGAGATATTTAATCTGATTAATCTTCCCTTGATAATTGATCATAGTAATTGATGAATTCGTCTTTGCGGGGGCGTAATTTGGGAGGAATTAATTCAATTCCCTAACAATTTGTTATTTAGGGCTTAAATTACAGGGAAAATAAAGGGTTTAAGTATCTTGTGAAAATTCTTGCAGAATAAATCTTTGATATACTAATCTTTATGGTCTGCATCTGAGATTGATTAGTAAATATTTCTTGGATTTATTTGATCACTAATTTCATTTTGAGGAATAATTGACCTATTTTAATTGTGGATAACAAATCAAAATCACAGATCATGTGCTTATTTTCCGCTTTGTTTATTCGTGTCGCCTCTCTTTCATAGCATTTCATTTTAGTTTCTGACATAGATATTAAACTTGCGATAAATTAATTATTTAAATTAATTTGAAAGCACAACTAAAAAATGTCATTCCCTATGTTCGACCGTGGTAGACTTACCAAGTAAAAATTCTCCACAACATTCAAAGATTGCGATTTTTGCTGGATTGAAATCTATCGCATATACTACAATTATCGACTTTTAAAGAGATGGATTTTCGGCTCATCAAATGTGTCAATATAAATTGAACTCACAATCTTAACGATTAATCATGTATATGTCAAACACATTCTTATTTTGTTAGGTTTTATGCGATGCCTTCATAAGTGACTTACTTCACCAATCTCAAGATTGTACCACTTTCATGACCAAACAAAGCACCTCCATTAACATATTCACTTCAAATACACAAATAACCAATGCTTTTAATTACGCCTAACAAGCTAAAGTGCATAATAAATTTACATTAATGAGTAATCAAATCCAATACATTAGAAAAATTAAAGATGAGTGAACATGTGAAATAAATTTGCCTTGAAAGGAGTACTCACAATGGGAGAGAAGTTGAGAGATGTTGAGAGAACAGATTGGTCATTGGTGTGGAAGGAGTGTTCAGCTGGGGTAGACTCACACACTGTTTGAGTGGGAGCTTGGTTGCCAGCGTCTCAAGATCGTACCTTGAGAGAATGATAGTGTCAATGGGGTGTGTTCTGTTGTGTGGGGTCAAATGTTGGGGTTGCGGTTGTGCCTATATTCGAACCCTACTTGTTATTTCTAGCAACAACTCTCTTTAGAAAGAGAGTCTTTGTCCCAGGCTGATGAATCTCAGATTCATCATGTCAAAATCCACATATTAATCTCCAAGCTAAACAATTCAATAAAAACAACTAATAATTCATTAATATTAACTGATATTACATTGTAGATAATCTTATGTATAATTGACCTATTTTCTGTACAATATATAACCTTAATTTATTACTAACCTTTTTTGTTTATTTTATATTTTATTAAAATCCCTAAAAATTAGGTTGATTATTATTTATATTTATCTTGGCTTTTAAAGAAATTAAAAATACAAAAAATCTTAAAACCACAAAAGAAGTGTTTTTTGTCTCTTAAAAATATTCCCAGAAATACACTGTTGTACAAATGACTTCTTTTGGCTTTTTGACCAACATGAAACTTGTAGATCTCAATGAGATCTATAACTTTCATGTTTTTGACTTTTTTTGTAATTAAGCTTCTAATTATTTTATTTGGATTTTTCTTTGATTTTTAATTTTTTATTTTTTCATTGGGCCACATGGCGCCCTCTGGGCCGCCCACGTGGCCCGCTCTCCTTATGCCACCCACCATCCCTCTTCAACATCTGATCACTTCTGGAGGCCTGCATCTTAACCGCTCACTTTCTAATGATTTGTAGCCCTCAGATCCGGCTCACAGTCCCAATCTCCACTGTTCACAACCGCCGGCATCCCAGCCATCAGATTCCTTCTAATCCAATGGCTGACCGCCCTCCACGTCTCCCTTCTCTAGCAACCCTTGGATGAAGCCCACGCTTCATCACAACCATTCATGACCACATCACCCTTCGCCGATGCATCAGATTTGATGATTTGATTTCAGCCTTCCACCCACACCATCTTCCTGGCCATTGGATCGCTAGATCCAACGGTCCACGAATCATCATCAACCTCACATAACCCCCCTTCCAGGTCGTTACACCTCATCAATGCCTCTACCCCTTTCCATTTTAGTTCCGCCACGACCACCTCTATTTGCTCTCTAATGGCCGCCCGTATAGCCTGCACATACCTCAACCTCGCGTAACCCCCAACATCCCCCACCATCACTCCCTGCCTTCACTCCATCCATTCAAAAACCCTCTGCCACCATCTTCATCACCACCTTCTCCACCTAAAAATACCCATCCGTCTGCCTCCGTACATTGTTGTCCACTACTCCACGGAGCTCTTTCCTAGCCGTCTACCCCTCCTCGTGACATGAGGAGGTGGAATTTGGAAGGAGATGATGGCAACCCTCCAAATACGACCCTCAGCCAAACCAACCGAGTAACGGTGGCCTCTCCACCGATGAACCCCCTGGAATGATAGTCCAGTTTGAGTGATGACCCTGAGGTTCAATGGAACCTCATCCTAGATCGCCTCCTCTGTCAATGTCCTGCTCTGACCAGGTAACCTCCTTCCCCTCAATTTCTTTGACTTTTCTCCTTATTTTTCTGACACTCATCCTCACCCTCGCCGATCACCGACCACTCCATAAACTTCACAGTTCATCCTTCATCCTTGCCGATCTATCCGCTCACCCTTCTCCCTTCTCCGCAACCTCCTTCCATTCCAGGTCGTCTGCTCCACCTTCGACAAAGGAGACCCCACTTCCGACACCCACCCTTCTCCACATCAACACATGCCGTTCATTTGCCCCGCTTCGGCAATTCCCCCTGCTAACCATCTCTGCAGGTACCAACATTGATCGAAATTTGCACATATGCTCCGGTCATCTCCTCTGCCTCCAAAATGCCTGCACCATCCCGCATCCTCAGCCATCACATCCACATCACCATGTTTCCATCCCCTTCGCTAGCTTATCATGATGGTGCTCTCACCTTCCGAGTGGCTGTTGGAGGCCAGTGGAGGAAGGACACATGCTCACCGGAGCACAACCCCTTCGACAGTGTGGGCCGGAGCATGATGAGTAGTTGTCATCCATTCATCTAGACTAGAGGCATTGATGCTACTCGAGCCTCGACGCCAAACCTATCAGCTCGGAGACCAAGTCGTACCCCTCGGAGCACTAAACCCAGCCACATCATCCACCGAAGCTGCACCTCCCGAGCCTGGTTCCTCGCGTGCCCTGCACACTGGGTAATTTGCAGTGAGGACCCTAGAGTTTTCTGATATTACATTTAGGTCCTCCAATCATGTGCCTCACATGCGTGCTTGATGAGCTCTGTTTAATAATCAAGAATTGTAGTATAAGAGATGATTTTTGGTCGATTAAAAATCACAATCTTTGATTGTTGTGGAGAATTTTTCTTGACAAGTCTACCAAGGTTGAACACAGGGAATAATGATTTTCAGTTGCATGGTTTTAAATTAAACTAATTAATTAATTGCTAAATTAATTTTTGTGTTGGAAAACGTAATACGATGCAATGAAAATACGATGCAAAATAAATAGAGAAAATAAAGGTCGGGATATGTGATTATAGAATTCAATCCTTGATTAAAATAATTAATTGGCCCCAAAATTAATCATAGATCAATAAAGAATAATTTCAAGAGAGATAATAAAAATAACCCCAAACTGCAGGCTAAGAGATCAAGAATCAAACCCTGTTATTAGTTTCAATCAATACCCAAATATTTCTATGAAAAATCGATCTCCAGATTCCATGTATAATTACTCCAAAAAATAATCATCCAATGTCACGGAGGTAACTAATCAAGCCTCCTCTACAAAGCCACTGCAATTAGATTAAATTTTTCTAAAAACTTGAGCACAAAATTATGTCAAATAAAGCATGCATAGATTATTAGACACCTCAAATAATAATGATCACTAAAGCACCATTGATCTATTCCATATTATATGGAATGGTAGAGCACGAAATAAGCTTAAAAATGAAATATTATGCACTAAAAATGGAGCTCATATGAGAACATTATGATAAAATGAAATATCATGAACTAAAATATAATATAAATAATTACATCTCCTTCAAATGAGTCCCTGGGGGGCTTATCTGCAATTTTGTAAAGTAGGAGGGGTGCCTATGTAATTTTCCTTGCACGGGGTTATATCTACAATTAACAAAACTATGGAGGGGCCACCTGCAAAATTTCCTCCCACGCACGTGCAAAGCACGTACACTGGAGGTTCAGGTGTTGACGCAGAGTTGGGCAAGGCTCGGAAGGTCCAAGCCAGAGGCTCGGTGTTCCGAGCCTGCGTGGCGGTGGAAAGAGGCTCGGAAGGTTCGAGCCTCGAGGTACAAGCCAAGGCAAAGGCTCGGACGTCTGATCCTATATGTGGTGGTGAGAGGAAGTCCGGTAGGCCCACTCCTTGAGGCTAGAGCTGAGGCTCGGGGGGACGTGTGGCTGCGTTGCAGCCGTTGGATCCCCTGATCCAACGACGGGCAGTGGTAACGGGGCCTTGCGGTGGTGGACTGGGAGGTCGCGGTGGAAACAGAGGTGGTCTGGTGTGAGGGTGCTGGAGAGCTGCCAGTTGTGGAGTCACGACTGAAGAGGAGGGGTGGTCGGTGCAGCTCACGACGGAGGGCGGCACCCCCACACGATGGAGGAGAGGCACTGAGGCAAAGCGCTCTATAGTCTGCGGAGTTGCTAGAGGTGGAGCTGTAGAGCATCTGTGGTGAACGACAAACGCGGCACCCCCACGCGTCAGAGGGCTGAGTGGCGCAAGGGAGGGCGGTGGCCTCTGACCAAGGTGCTGGACGAAGATCTTAAAGGTGATGCAGTGATGGGCGACCTGCTGGAGAAGGGTGTGCAGCGGAGGTGTTGCGACTGGTAAGCCAGTGCAACGACGGCTTCTTGGAGCACGATGAGAAGGAGCAGTCGAGGGTAGAGTCTGTGAGGGTGGAGGCGAGCCGTTGAAATAAGGAGAATAGGGAAGGTGAGTGGGTTCTCCTGAGAGGTTGAGGAGCAGGAAGGCTTCCCCGATGATCGCCTCAGCCGCACGTGAAGTGCGGTGAAGCTTGGCTGTGCGTCGAGGGATCGAGCAGGAGCACCATGAAGCCAAGCTTCGTGGATCGTGCCAGAGGTGGTCGTCATCTGAGAAGGAGGGCCTTGTCACCGCCTCCTCCCCTGGCTCACTCTCTCGCTGTAGATAATGGAGGATAGATAGGACGACTAGCGAGGGTTGCCCTTTATCGGAGGAAGGGAACGACCGTAGGGGAAAGGAGAAACGACTGTGGGCCATGCGTGGTAGAGGGGGTAATGGCAACGGGGAAGGGGGGAGCGACGGTTACGAGGATGGTGGTAGTGGCGATGGGAAGGGGAGGGGGAAGAGGTCAAGCGCGTAACGACTGGAGAGGAGGAGAAGAGGGGTCACGTGTCTTGCACGTGACCTGTCTGGAGAGGGCGGGGACATGTGCCTTGCACATGACCTGGGGAGAGAGGTGAGAGAGTGGGAGGGGGTGGCACGTGGCATGCCTAGGGGCTGCCACGTGTCACACCCAAAAAAATTCAAAATTAAAAGAGGAAGAAAAATAGAAAAGAAATAGAAAAAGACCTAGGATTAAAAAAATTCCAGCACAAAAGTTGCTCGTCTCAATGAGATATACAACTTTCATGGAGAAATCGGGAGCAAAAGAGGTCATTTGTACAAAGTGGTATTTTTGGTGGTCTTCATGTGTATAGAAAACCGACTTTTTGGAGTTTTGTAATTTTTTGATGGTTTTAAAAGAGGATACAAATTCTAAAAAATACGATAAAATAATAGATACTTCATTACACATTAATCTAATTTGTTTGGATTTTTAGTAAATAAGAAAATAGAGAAATAAAATAGGAGTACGAAATACAAGATTTTTGCACAGACTCACAGAGGACACCCAGACTCAGTCAATTTCTTTGATTTCAATCTTGATTTGGATTTGGATTTTTTGACGCTTGATGAAACTTTTGTCAAAAAACACAAATGAAAAAGAAATAAAATAATATGGGTTAAATATGTACATAAAACTCATGTCAAAAATCGCAAAAAGATAAAATGCGCAAAAGAGGCCCAAAACTATGAGCTCTGAATTTTTTGAAATTGGTCTTATTTTGAAGGTATTTGAAAATGGAGTACTTTAAAAGTGAGTATACAAAAATTGGACACTGTATGAGTAAGATATGTGCATTTTAGTCCGTCTATTATGAAATTAGGTTATAGGTTTATTTGACACTTATTTGAATTAGCATTTTTTTATATTTTTTATTTATTCTTGTTAGCAATACCTACACAATGGAGATGGTTTTAGGTCAATCGGAGTTAGGATTAATTAATTAAAAATAGGGGAAGTCAGCAGTTTTTTAGGTCAATTTACACATTATGCAATTATGCATAATGAAATGTGAATATTATTTACACCTGTATGGATGCTAATGATGTTATAGTAATGACTAAATGCATATGAACTTTGGGGAACATAGCCTAATTGATCAATTTTAGCATGTTGAATTTGATATTCATCAGCGCATGGGGTATTTTACAGGGAGGCCCTTGCGTCTACAAGAAATTACAAAAAGACCCCTACACTGCATGGATAATTTACATCGGGCCCCTCTGGGATTTCAATTTGTAAATAGGTCCTTCCAAGGACCTATTTGCAATATTTATCTTTATTTTTCCTTGCATTTTTACTACATTTATGCTCCTGCATTATTTCTTTCATATCTTGAGCATATTAAGTCCAAATTGAGTGATTTCAGTTTCATTTTGGTGCTCTTTTCATTATATTTCTAATGGCATTAAACTTAGTCAATGGAGCTATTTTTATGATCAATAGTATCTCCGGCTCTTTGATTTAAATGCCATTAATCATCTTTGTGCTCGATTTGACTATGAAATTGATCTTCATTTCCTTTCTCATTAATTTGATATCTGTAGGGCATATTTGCACATTATTATCTACATTCATATATGTTTTCACATCATTGCATACTATGTCCATCACATTATATCCTTGCATTCTAAAATCAAATAAAAATTACGTGCATCATTCCTTGCATTATTTTATCTGCATTTTCTTGTGCATCTGCATGAAGACATAAAGTTAGAAAATAATCACGCCTTAATGAAACAATAACATTTGATAAATATATGAAGAAGCTCGTGTCCCTGTGTTTGACCTCAGTACACATACCAAGAAAAATAACTTCCACATATTCGAAGATGTGGTTTTTGCCGATCCAAATCTACCTCATATACTGTGACAATTCCTTATTTTTGAAGAGGTAGATTACAACTCATCAAATTGCAACATTGCGGGGACACAACTCACCTTTATTTATTTGTCAAATTTTGTTGAAATATTTTTGATGTGAATATTTTCAATAATTTTAGGTCTTTTCATCTTGTTATTTTACATCATTTGTTGATTATTTTCTTGATATTCTCTCTGACGATTTCTTTTGTGGCATGGCCAAGGAGATTGAGGATGCTTGATCTACATGGAGGCGTGGAGTTGGGAGCTTCCGCTGCGAGAAGCTGCAAAAGAAAATAAGAAGGATTCAAGGAACAATCGTCAACATCTCATTCATGCATTCTATTGTAAAAAATGTGTACCAACTATCATGTGCATTTCTAGTGGTCCTCGGTCGAGGACTCACATGTATAAAAAAGTAGATCGGTAGATGATTTATCTTCCCCCATACGCATCCATATATGTACATCCACTCACCCCCACCGCCACCATTTCTATATATTCATACACACACACACCCTCCCTCATCCACATCTTCGTCTATGAACAATCAACACCTCCCCCTTGTCTCCTATCGACCTTATGATGAATCTCAGATTCATCACTCTAAATCTCATTAATTAATCTCAAATCCCTAAAAATCATCAGCATTTCTTCATTTATTCTGCATAATTAGCATTCATGCATGTTTCAAAAAAATTGCATTTTATCACTCATTTCAGCACAAAATAAGAAGCCAAAATTCCGAGCTAAAATTGACCTGTAAATAGCCTAACTTCCTTGAATTTTAACTAATTCATGCTAACTCCGAATGACCCAAAACCACTCCACTGTGTAGGTATCACTAACAAGAATAAATGAAAAATACCAAAAATTCACTAACCCAAATAAGTAGACCAAAAACCCAAACCCTAGTTTCAGGATTTCCAGACTAAAACCCTCATATTTTCCCCATCCTGTGTCCGTTTTGATCCTACTCACTTTTGAACTAATATACATTCAAATACCTTCAAAACAAGACCAAGTTCAAGTGAATCAGAGCTCATATGTGAAAGTTGGGTTTTGGGCCTCTTTTGTACATTTTGTATTTTAGCTGATTTTGACCTATTATTTTATGTACATATTAACCTATTTTATTTTATTTCGTTTTTATTTGTCTTATTTGATGAAAGTTTTCTTAAAATGCATAAAATCCAAATCCAAACTGAGCTTGAAATCAAAGAAACAAATTGAATCCAAGTCTTCACTAACTGTCTGTACAAAAGTTGGTCTTTTTCGTATTTTTTTATTTCTTCTTTTTCTTAATTAATAAAAATCCAAAAAAATTAGATTAATTTGTCTATATTTATATTTGATTTTACCATATTTTTTTCGGATTTTTATTTGGTTTAAAAATGACAAAAAAATTATAAAATCCAAAAATCAAGGTATTCTATGTACATGGGATACCCCAAAAATATCACTTTGTGCAATTGATCAATTTTGATTTTGATGTCTTCACGAAAGTTGTAGTCTCATCGAGACGAGCAATTTTCGTGAAGAAACTTTTTCGATCCGAGGTCGTTTACTATTCTTTTATATTTTTCTTTCTATTTATTTTCTGATTTTTGTGGTGCTGACACGTGGCAGCTCCTGGAGCCGCCACATGTCAGCCATTTTGAGTTTTTATTTATTCACTTTTTTAAAAAAATTAAATCGCCGCACGTGCGGGGCACGTGCCTCTCATACGTGCCACGCACCCCAAACATCCCTCTAGCCGCCACGCATCATCACCTGGGCCGTCCGATCTCGGTCGATCGGACGGCCAGGGCTCATCTTCCTCATCAGACCCCTTTCCCAAATTAGGCACCACCCGCCGCATCTCCGATTCCTCCACCTCAACCCCACGACTTTCGACCTCAGATCGTCGTTCCCCCACAAATCCCTCCTCCGCAAATCTCGTCAATCTCCGATCACTGGATCAAATCGAATCCCCGACGACCTTCCAACCCCAGTTGACCTTCCTTCACCCGACGAACCCCTCGAACCAATTTAAGAACGCTGTCGCCTCCGTGATTCAACCATCTGCCGATTACATCTCAACATTAAGTAAGGTGGTGATGGCACATGCTCTTTCCCAGCGAGGTCCGAGGATCCTTCTTCCTCGCTGTAGATACGGTGACCTCCGCCTTAGCTGCTTAGCTCCGGGCTTCATCCTGTCGAGCCTAGTTCTTCTCCAACATCATAACACCGCCATCTGCTCCGACAACCATCTCCGACAACATCTATAGCAGCTCCTCCAATGCCTAAGTCTTCGCGCTCACCACCAAGCTTCGCCGGTCTGCCAACAGGCCTCTGCCACTGACTCCACCTGCCGATCATGCCTCGCCGCCGGGCACAGAGCACGAGCCCCCCCTCCCCCCGCACACGTGCGAGGCACGCGAGCCCTAGGGGGGACGTTAGCCATCGTCACCTGGGTCACGTGCTTCGCACGTGACCTGGGGAAAATTACAAAAGACGCCCTACAGAGTTCTATTATTTGCGCCCGAGTCCAGCCACTTTCATGTCACGCGCATTGCACGTGCCAAAGGAAATTTTGCAAAAAAAAACACCCCCTCTTTATCGGTAATTACACTTAGGTCCCCCTACAGCATTTTTATATTTATTTTAATTATCATCATTGCAGAAATATCCCTATATTCCTCCTTGGTTTTGAACAGCTACATGACATCATTTTTATCATCCAAAAATAACATGATGTTCATTGATTAATTCTCTACATTATGACATATGTCTGACATTTTTGTAATCAGTGGTTAATTAATAATTATTCATTTTGTGGAAAATTGCATATTTTGCCCATCTTGTGCTTTGAAATTTATAATTGATTAATCGTTGCTCTAAAAATTGTCGAAAAATCTCGGATTGTAGAATTAATTGTGTTTAACATTGTGCCCAAAAAGAATTGCATTTGCATGCTTAGTTTGCCTTGTAAAAATCATTTTGTATATTTCAATATTTGATTTTTAATAGGTATTAAATCTCACATTTTCGAAGTTTAGGATTTTTCTGAGATCCATTACCTAGTTTAGGTAATTTTATTCTTTGAAAATACATAGGTTTAATATTTATTATAATAAATATTGAAATTCACATCATTTGCATTTAAAAATTCATAAAAAATTCATCTTGCATCCAAAAATTCTAAAAAAATTGTAGTGCATTCATTTCATCGTAATTATCATCTTGGCCAATTTTCGTATTTTTCGAACATTGTTTAATGGATATTTTTATTTTAGTCCCTAAAATAGGTCAAAATTGCATTTTGCATCTTAATTACATAAATATACAAAAAAGACCGCCTCGAAAATCGTGCACGAACTTTGATAGACATAATTTTAGGTTGTTCCTTTACCTCCTTGTGTTCGACCTTGGGACTTGCCTAAGTAAAATAAACATAAAACCACATTGATTGGAAATTGATTAAATTATTGTGTGGTTATTTCTTGACCGATTCCGATTACCGCCTACAACGAAACGACGCACATATTTTTAAGCGAACGACAAACACGATGATATTTTTAAAATAGTGCAATTTAGGAAACGTCATATGGCACCGTTTCCAGGGAGGCAAACAGCTTAGTTTTTTGTTTGAAAATTTTTTGTTCAGTTTTTTGCATTCGGGTAGTCTGACCCTCGAATTTTTCACTGTAAAGTCCATTTTTTTAATTTTCAGCATTTATTTTTCTCATTTTATTTTTGATTTATTTTTTAAGTCATTCTCTTACATTTACTCTCTTATTTTTTGTGAGGTACCCGGTGTATGTGGAGCGATTTTTTCAAGAACCGACGCATCTTCACCGACTTCCGAAAAGCCACAATTAATTTAAGATCGAGTCAAGTCATGAGACATCATAGAGTCTAGGATTTTTTTCTACAATTTTTACTTTTTGTAATTAATTGCTCATTTATAGCAGTGTTCGTTTGGACTCTCGCGTGTGTAAAAAAGACCCTGAACTTTTTCTGTGGTGTGTCATGGCCTGTTTCACTCTCTGGTGAGGGTGGGGCCCGACTTGAGTGGCACTTAGGATAGACCTACACTTACGGCTTTTAAAGCATTTTTTGAATGTGCTCGTAGAACTTAAGGCCACACTTCACTTTAATTAAGACGCACATTAGATCATTCAATTTAGCCAAATTCAACTCAATTCTTCCCCGCTAATAGAACTTTCTGCTAGGTGCGGTTTTTCATCGGCTTGCATTCATCTAGATTAATTTTTCAATTTCTTTATTGCATCCTACATGGAGATTGTGAGGATTCACTGTAAGTCTTCTAAGTGAGCATACATCATAGTTTTTCGCGTGCATCGGCTTTTCCCGAACTTCTCCCTCTTGTTTTGTCACATAATTTTAAAGGAAATTGGGACTGGACGGTAGACGTGTATTTGTGCTCATTTAACTCTTCAATGATCGCCTAACTAAAATTAGGACTGCTAAATATAGCCGATCTTAATAACCCATAAAATCAAGAATTCTTGCGGGAGAGCAACCCCGACATTGTATGCTTTTATCTTGCAGCGAGGAGAGAGACGCTCACTAGGATAGAGCCAAGCTAGGATTTTCATATTGACTACTGATTCTACCAAAAGTGAATAGCTACTTCTCAATGAGGATCTAACGGGTAGCCGGTAAACAGTCCGGATTTCCTTAGTAGAGTGGGTGGTTTAGAGGACACTACGTAAGGCTCTATCCTCAAGTAATGGATAGTCGTTTTATGGTCCATACTTAATCCCATACTGGCTAAAAGTAGGTACAACTAGTCGTAAGATTTCGGGACAGTCGGTAGGGAAATACAGGCAGCTAACAGCTTGTTTAAACGGTTTGCAAGATTTGAATTCTCACAAATTAAAACTGATAAGATAACTGGCCAAACCCTCACTGCCTTCACTGAGTGAGTTGGTGAAACAAAGCTTTGTATTGTGTTTGATTTGTGCGTAGAAACTAGTTAATCATCGAATACCGCACACTTGTGCCTAGATTATGAATTGTAAACCTCTTCTAGATCTCTTGAAATCGAGAATGGAAGATTGTGGTAATTTTTGTTTGGACTCCGCGAACCCTTCTCTGACTGCGATAAACTTTTCAGTCTCAAAGGTTCGGAGGCACTCTTACTCAGGACCACCTTGGGTTCATGGACACCTCTCCGGTGAATCTTCCTCTTATGATTCTTTCATCTTCTTGGAAGGAGGTCAAACCCATACTCTTTCTTTATCTCCTGATCACATTGAGGAAGACTCTCACCTCGATAACTCTGATTCTGATTCTTTCCATTTATTGACTCCGATTTCTCACATTCTGAAGGTGAAGAGAAGAAGAAGAAGGAAAAGATGCCTCCCAAGATGTCTTTCAAGAAAGATCATGAAGATGAACCCAATAAAGATCTGATGCAGAGGATTTTTGCAAAATTAGCCGCATCTGAGCAACAACAACTTTTACTGAGAGAGCAACTAAAGCAGTTGCATGCTGGGGGAGTACCACCAATGGAAGCAACATACAATCCTGGGCAGTACAGAGTGAGAAATTATTTGCAACCACCTCAGCCAGAGATCAACTATGAACTGAAGACACATTTTTGAGTCAATTACCACAATTATATGGTAATGCAACTGAAGACTCACATGAATTCTTGCGAGACTTGGAGCTGATATGTTCTAATCTGAGGCATCCACAAGTCAGCCATGACTACATTCATCTCACTGCACTACCTTTTGCCTTGAAAGGGAAGGCAGATTACTGGGTGAAGAACTTAGGAGTGACTGTGACCACCTATGATAGGTTCAAAAACCTATTCTTGAAGAAATTCTACCCTTTGAGTCGATTGTGTCCCTATCATTTATTCTGATGGGGTGCCCTACTGCTTAATAAACGTGAGAAATGCTTTTTTCAAGGGATATAATGAAATTCCTTGATTGGACCCTCTGGGGGGGAAGCTCTATTTTATGATGCTGAGGGGAAATCTCTATTTTATGATGTATCCAATAACCAAATTCAAAATAGAGTGGTTTCAGATTTGGATAATATTCGCGATTGTGGTCGCCCTGTGATCTTCAACCAATTGTGTGCATCAATAGAATTACCTGGAGTCATCGCTATAGCTTGTTTCCAATACTCAGCAGCTTGATCGAACCAAGCCTCCACAATTGAAGAATCACGCTGTCGAATGGCCTCGGTCGGAATAGGTCAGACCTTTCTGTACTTGAGAGTTTCCTATCTCATACGGCTCCTGAACTAACCAGATGAGGACACGCATCACCAGTTTCTCTCAGATGTCTAATGAACCACTCTGTGATGCTTGGGATAGATTTAAATATCTACTACAGAAATGTCCCTACCATGACCTGGATAACAACATCCTAGTTCAGTCGCTCTACTCTGGCCTCAACTACGAGACTCAAGGTATATTAAGCACTGCCAGCGGAGGCAACTACACACCGTGAGGACCTGAAACCGTTTGGAAAGTACTAGAGCAGATGGCCGAGACAAGCCGCTCACAGATCGCCAGTAGAGCATACACCGATTCCCTGAATACATTTCAAGCCAAAGGAGGAAAGCAGACTGTTACAGAGATAGTAGAGGATTTGATTATGAACATGAACATCATCGTTGATAAATTGACGGTTGTGGATCAAATTCATAAAAGGATGATCGACATCGACAACAAGATCTCCCAGTTCCCGAAGAAAATGGAGGAGCTGACTGAGAAGGTATCCAAGATAGGGATACCCAATGCACCTACGGTCCTGATCTATGGTATATATCATGTCCAGGAGCAACCAGGATCAGGACAACAACAACCATGGGTTCATGACCAATCCTATGCCCAACCTTCCCAGCAGTCACCTTCACCAGCAGAGATTGTTGAAGAAGCTGCGCCTCCGACGTTCGAAGTGAACGACATTTGGTACACTCAGGACACTACCCAACAGGGTAATATCAGGGACCGTCAGCCTTACCAATATCCACCCACTTTCTATAATGCCGCATTCCCACCAGCTCCACAGTACACTCAGAACACTACATCATTCCAGCATCCGAAGCAGCAGCAGCAGCCATACAACTGCCAGAACCAGCCTCAGCAATACCATCAACAATATCAAGCTCCTCCAAGTTACACCGCAAAACAACCATCTCAACCATCCAACTCTCAAGAAGAACCCATAGATATCCAGAGACAGATGCTCGAGGAAATTCACAACTTCCGGAATGAACTACATGATCTACGAGTTGATGTTAATCGCCTATCCCGTTGGAGAGATGAACATGCAGCCCCTGCTACAACCATTCCCGGCCAAGTTCAAGCTAACCCTAATAGCTTGAACAAATCTCAATCTTCTCAACACAATGGGCATGTATACTATTCAGATTTTTCCACATCTGAACATGAGATCCTTTCGTTTGACAATATCAATGCTTTGTCACTTAGGAGTGGAAGGACCGTGGACGTACCTGACCGGGCATGGGAATCAGATCATGAAGACTCGGAAGATCAACCGGAGGATGCTTCCGAGAATGAAGGACACCTGAATTCAGAGCCGGTGAAGATCTCAACACGTGAGAAAGGAAAATCATATATGGAGTCTACAGAGGACCTTGCACCTCTAGTTGCTGCAAAAATACCTTTATCATCTTTTCAACAACCTGATTTTGATTATTATCAGAAAACCAATGATTGTAATAAGAACTCCATTTCTTATAAAGATGCTCTTATTTATGACTCTGATTCTCTATCTCTTGTCTCAAATGCTTCCATTCCTTTCTCCCATGCTCTTAAGAAAGGAAAACCAAAGAAAAACATTTAAGATGACCCAGAAATGGAACGGTTCTGCCAGAAAAATATCACAGTCAAAGTACCCTTTGATTAATATGTGGCTAGTAATCCAGCATTTCAGAAGTACTTGAAAGTGAAATGCACTCCTATCAGGACTCATACAAAGAAACCAAGTCAATTTGTGGAGACTCATATCTTGACAGTTGCCACTACTAAATGTGTCAGAAATCAACATTTACCAAGAAAGAAAAGGGATATGGATGCTCATTATGTGGAGAGTCGCGTTAGCGGCATTGCATTCACACGCACACTTCTCGATAATGGTTCTTCTATCAATCTTCTCTCCTTAGCCTTATAATACAGATTGGAGCTAGGTCCTCTCAAGAAATCATTATCTCTACTCCAGTTTGCTGATAAATCCACTAAGAGACCTAAGGGAGAAGTAAAAAATGTAATCATCTTGATTGAGGGTACATAATACAAAGTGGACTTCACTGTCCTTAATATGGAGACCCCAAACCATTGGAAGGAATCCCAAATCATTCTTGGAAGACCATTCTTACGAAGCGCTAAAGCTGTATTCAATTACGGTACAAGAATGATGAAATTTCGCTCTCCGTGTGGAGAGGTCGATTTGGAGATGAAGCAAACAAAGTGGCAAAGACCAGACTCTGAATACACCACTGAGTACTCCGAAACATCAAAATGCAATCTCATCAGCACTACTGGGCCGTTGGATCAACTTCCGGACATTCAGAGTGAAATCACCTCATCAGAAGAAGATACGGTGCACAGTGTAGTTTGCGCGATGTTGCCAAATCTATCTATACACCCAGATACCTATAACCTTGATGACACAGAAATCCTTTTGGATTTGTCAGTCCCATCTTCTTTGGGACAGTCAAGAAATATCGATGACGAGTCAAACGTGGCTTTGGTCGAATTACCACACTACTTTTGCGATCCAACTCACCTTTCTTCGGAATTGGTAGCTAGCACATCACAGAGTGATTCCCCGCCAGAGCCAGATTCAAAAATCATTCGCCCAGACTTAATTGATGATTCAGATTTGCTAGAGCTGAAACCACTTCCTCCCACACTCAAGTATGCATTTCTTAATGGACCCAAAGAGAAATTTCCTGTGATCATTAGCTCATCATTGACCATAGATCAGGAATCTGATTACTCGAAGTCCTTGAGCTAAATCGAAAAGCAATCGGTTGGACTGTGTCGGATCTCGTAGGAATCAATCCCGCTCTCTGCTCGCACCAAATTTATGTTGAGGATAACACAATGCCTCTTCGTGAATTCCAGAGAAGATTAAACCCCAATCTCCGGGAAGTAGTTAAGAAAGAGATAGAGAAATGGTGCAAAGCAGGGTTTATATATCCCATTTCTGACTCCAAGTGGGTGGCCCCCCTTCATGTCATCCCGAAGAAGTCGAAAATCCAGATGGTCACCAACGAGGAGGGGGTAGAGATCGCAACCCGAGTACCCACGTCGTGGCGCGTGTGTGTCGATTACAGGTGCCTGAATGCTGCGATCAAGAAAGATTACTTTCCACTGCCATTTATTGATCAAATCTTGGAGAGACTTACAGGGAAAGCATTCTTCTATTTTCTTGATGGGTACTCTGGCTAAAGCATTCTTCTATTTTCTTGATGGGTACTCTGGCTACAATCAAGTAGCCATCGCTCTCAGGGATCAGGAAAAGACACATTTACATGTCCTTTTGGCACTTACGCATTCAAGCACGTGCCATTCGGGCTTTGTAATGCCCCTGTCACATTTCAGCGGTGCATGATTGGCGTATTGCCGAAATGGTTGGTGATTTCATGGAAGTCTTCATGGATGACTTCTCGGTCCATGGTGATTCATTTGATACACGTTTAGTACACTGGACCGAGTCCTCCAGAGATGCAGGGAGATTAATTTAGTACTCTCCTGGGAGAAAAGTCACTTTATGGTGACAGAGGGTATCGTGTTGGGGCATGTCATATCCAAAACGGAATGGAGGTCGATCCTGCCAAGGTGGATGTAATCAAGAAACTTGAGCCACCAACCAACGTCAAGTCAGTGAGGTCTTTCTCAGGGCATGTTGGATTTTATCAAAGGTTTATCTCGGATTTTTCAAAGATCGCCCGCCCACTGACTGAGCTCTTAGGAAAAGACACCAAGTTTATTGTGAATCACAAGTGTCTAGATGCCTTCGAGCTCCTAAAAAATAAAATATGTGAATCGTCGATATTACAAGCTCCCGACTGGTCTCTTCCCTTTGAAATCATGACTGATGCATTGGATTTTACTATCGGAGCTGTGCTTGGACAAAGACGAGATGGAATTCCTTATGCGATTCACTACACGAGCAAAGTGTTGGATCCTGCACAGAGAAATTATACGGTAACTGAAAAGGAAATGCTCGCAGTAGTTTGGGCCCTTGAAAAATTCAGATTATACATATTGGGCTCGAAGGTGACAATTTTCACTGATCATACGACAATTAGATATCTTATGGATAAGAAGGATGTCAAAGCACAACTTTTGAGATGGATCTTATTAATCCAGGAATTTAATTTGGAGATCAAGGATAAACCTGGAATAAAGAATGTTGTTGCTGATCACCTTTCCCGAATTGAGCAAAATGATTATCCTGACACTGGACCAATTAAGGAGACTTTTCCAGACGAATCAGTTTGCGTTACTGATTCAATCCCATGGTATTCCAACATCGTGAACTATCTTGTCTCCAAGAAGGTTCCCTTTGGTTGGTCCAAGAGAATGATTGATCGATTGAAATCTGATTCGAAAAAATACCATTGGGATGATCCTTTCCTTTTCTATGAAGGATCAGATTGCGTCTGGCGAATATGTAAAGTGTCCTCACACATTGTCATTCTCTCGAGGCTGGAGGACACCATTCGGGAAAAAGAACCACGCACAAGGTACTCCAATGTGGATTTTACTGGCAGACCTTATTTCGAGATGCTAATGATTTTGTACGTCATGCCCGATTTGTCAAAGAATGGGAGGGACTGTTGGTTATAGACGAAATGCCCATGCAACCAATGATTTTCTACGATGTTTTTGATGCATGGGGGATTGATTTTATGGGCCCTTTTCCCAATAGCAATGGATTTGAGTGCATCTTGTTAGCGGTTGATTATTTATCAAGATGTGTAGAGGCTATTCCAACCCGAACCGCAGATAGCAAAATCGTCTGTAAGTTTATCAAGGATAGTATCATTACAAGGTTCGGGGTACCAAAAGTCTTGATTTCGGATGGAGCTAGCCACTTTATGAATAAGGAAATGAGATCTTTGGCTAAGGAATATAAATTTGAGTATAGAATAGCCAACCCATATCACCCACAGTGTAACAGTATGGCAGAGTTTTCTAATAGAGAGGTGAAGGGTATTCTGCAGAAGTTGGTGCGTCCAGATAGGAAGAACTGGTCTAAACCGTTGGATCAGGTTCTGTGGGCCTATAGGACAGCCTACAAGACTCCACTCGGTACTTCACCTTTTAGGATGATCTATGGCAAGCCATACCATCTACCCACAGTGTTAATTCACAAATAAGAATGGGCGATCAAAAAGCTAAATTAGAGTTGTCACCTTGGGAAATTATGCCGAGACTTAAATCTGAATGGGCTAATTGAAATCCGAAACCGGGCATATGACAACAGTGTGATCTATAAGGAAAAGGTCAAGAGATGGCATGATAGACACATTAGAGATAAGCCCTTTGTCCCTAGGCAAAAAGTGTGGTTGGTTAATGCTCGATTGAAGATTTTTCATGGGAAACTAAAATCAAAATGGACGGGTCCCTACATTGTCATTGATGTGCATACCAATGGAAGTGTGGATATTGCCGAACTCAAAGATGATGCACAAACTTTCTCAGTGAATGGACAATTGCTGAAGCCATTTATAGAATCATCCAAAGAGCAGACAGTTCAAGTTGAGGTCATCTACTTCATGCAGAGCGAGCACATTGAAGATTCATCAGATTATTCCTCCTCCCGACCTCATCGATCTCCTTGTACAGCTTCTTCTTCTACTTAGGCCAAGGCCTAAGTATGGGAGGGACCGATGCCATCTGTATATACCATCCTCTCCATCCCACGATCATTCCATTCCCACCCTTCTTCTATACTTAGGCTGACCAGAGCCTAAGTATAGGGGGAACCGATGTTCATCTGTATATACCCTACTCATTCACATGTCGAGCCGCTTCATTTTTTCGCTCTTCTTCTATATTTAGACTGTTTATAGTCTAAGTATAGGGGGGCGGACCAATCTGTCTTTTCCTTTTTCTTTTACACTCACTTATGCTTAGCCCGAGCTATGTCTTCTTTACGCTTATTGTGCTATGAGGACACAACACTTGCTAAGTATAGGGGGGTCTGTATATATACTATGTATATATTTTACTCATATATTTTACTTTCGTGTAAGTCTATACGTATTTATGGGGTGGGTGATTTATTTGAAAAAAAACAAAAAACAAAACAAAAAAAACAAAAAGAAAAAAAGAGTTTTGCTACTGACTGTGTCCAACCCAAAATTTTTGAAAAAATGGATTCTTATTCATTTTTGCAAAAAAAACTTAAAATCCCTTGCATAAAAAAATCAAAAAAAAAAATTTTGTATCTACGTTTCACACACTTGCACTTCATCCAACATTTCATGCATTTGCATCTGTGAAAAGTCTTTGGCATCTGAACCGAGTTATGAGTAGAAACCGAGAGTGGTATGGACTTGACCTTAATCCACCTAATTTTCAGAGGAACTTCACCGAGAAATAGGATTTTAGAAGCTTCAAGTCTTTGACTTAATTCTTTGAGTTCCACATAACAATGTACAACGTTTGGCTCTTAGTGTCTAACCTGGTCTCTTTATTCTGGGTACAACTCTGGAATAGGGAATTAATTTGTACTCTCGCACTATGCACTTAGCTCAACTCAGACGGGATGTTGGAAGACTGTGTGAGTTTCATTTCTGGTAGCATGGAAATCTAAAAACCGGAGTATGGGTTGAAATAAAGCTTTGGAAAAGGGATGGACGACTGGGCATAATTTTTCTAAGACTCCAAAAAATGTACGGAAACAAAAAGATTCTATATCCGTAGGGGCACAACAAGATCCAAAAGGAACCACAAAAAATCCAAATACAAAGAAGCATTCTACCAAATAAATATCTGACCAAAAAGGTCCAAGCTTCAAGAAAACCTACAGATCTTGGTGGAGACTCGGCTACACTGGCTAGCTTCACAAGGAGAGGTGATTACACTGGCCACCCTCCAGTTCTTTTCTCCTTCTTCTAACTTCTCCCCCAATTCGATTGTGAACACAGCGTAACAGACCTTAGAAGGAAATAACTGATACCCCTAGGACGAGTTACTGGAGAGGAGGTTTGCATGGTAGTCCGGCATTCTGGATGGGAAGAGCTAAAACCTTTCACACACATGAGTCGATTGTTCGATGTTTATAGGATATGCTTTGGGAAGATGATTGATCTAAGATGACTCTGAGCCGAAACTGTGACAATGAAGTATGTAACTTGAAGGCTGTTGATTTTAAAATCCTAAGTCTCACAGAAGTTCTGCCAAACTAATAATCCAAAGTTCGAGTCTAGTTTCATTTTTACCTTCAGCTCATGGTCTTGGTATGGAACCCAATCTCATTTCACATCATGGCGTTTCTTTTTGATGCTCAGGGACGAGCATGGTTTTAGTATAGGGGGATGATGAATCTCATATTCATCACTCTAAATCTCATTAATTAAGCTCAAATCCCTCAAAATCATCAGCCTTTCTTCATTTATTCTGCATAATTAGCATTCATGCATGTTTCAATAAGAATTGCATTTTATCACTCATTTCAGCACAAAATAAGAAGCCAAAATTCCCTGCTAAAATTGACCTGTAAATAGCCTAACTTCCCTGATTTTTAACTAATTCATGCTAACTCCGAATGAACCAAAATCACCTCCACTATGTACGTATCACTAACAAGAATAAATGAAAAATACAAAAAATTCACTAACGCAGATAAGTGGATCAAAACACAAACCCTAGTTTTAGGATTTCCGGACTAAAACCCTCATATTTTCCCTATCCCATGTCCATTTTTGATCCTAGTCACTTTTAAACTAATATACATTCAAATATCTTTAAAACAAGACCAAGTTCAAGTGAATCAGAGCTCATATGTGAAAGCTGGGTTTTGGGCCTCTTTTATACATTTTGTATTTTAGCTGATTTTGACCTATTATTTTGTGTTCAAAATTAATCTATTTTATTTTATTTCTTTTTTATTTATCTTCTTTGATGAAAGTTTTATTAAAATGCACAAAAATCCAAATCCAAACTGATCTTGAAATCAAAGAAACAAATTGAGTCCAAGTCTTCACTGATTGTCTGTACAAAAGGTGGTCTTTTTCGTATTTTTTAATTTCTTCTTTTTTCTTAATTAATAAAAATACAAAAAAAATAGATTATTGTGTCTATATTTATCTCTGATTTTACCATATATTTTTTTGGATTTTTATCTGGTTTAAAAATGACAAAAAATTATAAAATCCAAAAACTAAGATATTCTATGTACATGGGATACCCCAAAAATATCACTTTGTGAAATTGATCGATTTTGGTCTTAATGTCTTCATGAAAGTTGTATATCTCATCGAGACAAGCAATTTTGTGAAGAAACTATGTTTGATCCGATGTCGTTTACTATTTCTTTTATATTTTTCTTTCTATTTATTTTCTGATTTTTGTGGTGCTAACACGTGGCAGCTCCTAGTGCCGCCACGTGTCAGCCATTTTTCGAGTTTTTATTTATTCATTTTTATAAAAAAAAGTTAAATCGCTGCACGTGCGGGTCACGTGCCTCCCGCGCACATGCCACGCACGTGCACCCCAAACATCCCTCTAGCTGCTACGTGTCATCACCTGGGTCGTCCGATCTCGGTCGATCAGACGACCATGGCTCATCTTCCTCATCAGACCCCCCTTTCCCAAATTAGGCATCGCCCGCCGCACCTCTGATTCCTCCGCCTCAACCCCACGACTTTCGGCCTCAGATCGTCATTCCCCCGCAAATACCCTCTCTGCAAATCTCGTCAATCTCCGATCACCGGATCAAATCGAATCCCCGACGACCTTCCAACCCTGGCCGGCCTTCCTTCCCCGACGAACCCCTCGTATTTAAGAACGTTGCTGCCTCCGTGATTCCACCATCCATTGATTACATCTCAACGTTAAGCAAGGTAGTGACAGCACCTGCTCTTTCCCGGCAAGGTCCAAGGATCCTTCTTCCTCATTGCAGACACGGTGACCTCCGCCTTCGTTCTTAGCTCCAGGCTTCATCCCGTCGAGCCTAGTTCTTCTCCAACATCACAACGCCTCCATCTGCTCTGACAACCATCTCCGACAACATCTACAGCAGCTCCTCCAACGCCTAAGTCTTCGCGCTCACCACCAAGCTTCGTCGGTCTGCCAACAGGCCTCCGCCACCGACTCCACCTACCGATCACGCCTCGCCGTCGGGCACAGAGCCCGAGGCCCCCCGCCATCGTCACCTGGGTCACGTGCTTCACACATGACCTTGGGAAAATTACAAAAGACGCCCTCCAGAGTTCTCTTATTTGCGCCCGAGTCCAGCCACTTTCACGTCATGTGCATTGCACGTGTTAGAGGAAATTTTGCAGAAAACACACCCCTTCTTTATCGATAATTACACTTAGGTCCCCCTACTGCATTTTTATATTTATTTTAATTATCTTCATTGCATAAATATCCCTCTATTCCTCCTTGGTTTTGAACAGCTACATGACATTATTTTTATCATCCAAAAATAGCATGATGTTTGTTGATTAATTCTCTACATTATGGCATATGTCTGACATTTTTATGATCAGCGATTAATTAATAATTATTCGTTTTGTGAAAAATTGCATATTTTGCCCATCTTGTGCTTTGAAATTTATAATTGATTAACCGTTGCTCTAAAAATTTCCGAAAAATCACGGAATGTAAAATTAATTGTGTTTAACATTGCCCAAAAAAGAATTGCATTTGCATGCTTAGTTTGCCTTGTAAAAATCATTTTTCATATTCAATATTTGATTTTTAATAGGTATTAAATCTCACATTTTTGAGGTTTAGAATTTTTCTGAGATCCATTACTTAGTGATATATCTTAGATAATTTTATTTCTTGAAAATAATTAGGTTTAATATTTATTATAATTAGATATTGAAAATCATTTCATTTGCATTTAAAAATTCATAAAAAATTCATCTTGCATCCAAAAATTATAAAAAAATTTACAGTGTGTTTATTTCATCGTAATTATCGTCTTGGCTAAGTTTCATATTTTCCGGACATCGTTTAGTCAATATTTATATTTTAGTCCCTAAATAGGTCAAAATTGTATTTTACATCCTTAATTACATAAAAAATATAAAAAAAGACCGCCTTGAAAACCGTACACGAACTTTGATAGACATAATTCTAGGTTGTTCCTTTGCCTCCTTGTGTTCGACCTTGGGACTTGCCCAAGTAAAATAAATATAAAACCGCATTGATTGGAAATTAATTAAATTGTTGTGTGGTTATTTCTTGACCGATTTCGATTGCCACCTACAACGAAACGACACATATATTTTTAAGCGAACGACAACACGACAATATTTTTAAAATAATGTAATTTAGGAAATAAAAACTCGAAAAATAGCTGACACGTGGCGGCTCCAGGAGCAGCCACGTTTCAGCACCACAAAAATCAGAAAATAAATAGAAAGAAAAATATAAAAGAAATAGTAAATGACCTCAGATCAAAAAAGTTTCTTCACAAAAATTGCTCGTCTCGATGAGATCTAAAACTTTTATGAAGACATCAAAACTAAAATCGATCAATTGGACAAAGTGATATTTTTGGGGTATCTGATGAATCTCGTATTCATCATGCTAAAATTGGTCAATTAGGCTCTATTCCCTAGAATTCACATGCATTTAATCACTAACAGATCATCTTTAGCATACATACATGTGTAAATTATATTTGCATTTTATCATGCATAATTGCATTAAAAATTCCCTTTGTAAATTAGCCCAAAAAGCTGCTATTTACTCATATTTTTAGTTAAATCATCCTAACTCCGATTGACATCAAACTACCTCCATTGTATAGATATTACTAACAAGAATAGATAAAAAATATAAAAAAGTACTAACTCATATAAGTGTCAAATAATCCCAAAGTTTAGTTTCACCTTTGACGAACTAAAACGAGCATATCTCCCTCATATAGTGTCCCATTTTGTTCTACTCACTTTTAAAGTACTCCATTTTAAATACCTTCAAAACAAGACTAATTTCGTAAAATTCGGAGCTCATATGTGAAAATTGGGTTTTGGGCCTCTTTTGCGCATTTTGACTTTTTGCTATTTTGACCTGAGTTTTTATGTACATAATTAACCCTTTTAATTGTATTTCTTCTTCATTTGTTTTCTTTGATGAAAGTTTTATTAAGCAACATAAAAATCCAAATCTAGATTAAAACTGAAATCAAAGAAACTGACTGAGTCCAAGTGTCTGTTGTGAGTCTGTACAAAAATTGTGTGTTTCTTACTTCTATTTTATTTTCATATTTTCTTATTTCTTAAAAATCTAAAAAATCATATTAGTATGTAATTATTTTCCTTGTATTTTATCGTAATTTTTCTAGATTTTTTATCCTCTCTAAAACCATGCAACTAAGAATCACCGTTCCCTGTGTTCGACCTTGGTAGACTTGCCAAGTAAAATTATTCCACAACATTCAAAGCTTGTGGTTTTTGATCAACCAATTTTCACCTCCTATACTACAATTATCGATTATTAAAGAGGCGGATTTCACGCTCATCAAATAGCGTCGTTGCCGATGAACGATGAATTTTTAAGGTTTTAAATCATTTTTTGTAATTAATTTTGTGAAATTAATTTTTGTGTCATTTTACATTTTATTTTGCATTTCTCTCTTACTTCTGATACTAACCACAAATTCTCTCTTTGCAGACTACTAGGAGCAAAAATTTTGGGATTCAATCAAGGATCTTCAAGGACGGAGACTTGAATTTTAATTTTGAGAGAGAGAGAGAGTTTACTGTAGATTTAATTCCCGCATTATTCTCAGGGTCCCTCTCTTCGAACACTTGTAATTCAGGACTGAACTCTCTGTGGTGTGGCGTAGAATTTAGGAGCACATACGCTAGATTAGAATTATTTTTGCTCGTGCTAGTAAATTTTAGGACACACATTATTCACTAACTAGACGCACTGGTAGATCGTTCAACTTAGCCAAATTTCGAAATCAATTCTTCCCGCTAATAGGACTATCCGCTTAGGGCATCTTTCATCTATGCATATCATTTAGTGTAAATTTTAATTCCTTGTACTGCATCTTGCATGAAGAACGCAAGGATTCACTGTAAGTCTTTCTCTTAAGCATGCATCATTGATTTGCGTTTGCATTGGCTTTTTCGATTCTCCTTCCTCAAGTTTTACAACTTAGGAATTAAACGAATTGGGACTGCTCGTTAGGCGTGAATTTCTGTGCTCATTTAAACTTCAGTGATAACCTTAATCTAAAACTGGGACTGCTAATCAAGGTGACTGTAAATAAAATCGACATAAAATTAACCTGTGTTTGGTGAAGAGGAACCCACTCATTGTTTGTAAGGACCAGAACGCACACTTAGGAGAGAGCCCAAACTGAGAAATTACACTCAGACTACTGATTTTAAAAACAATTAGCTACTTTTCAGTGAGGGTCTCGGATAGTCATTTTACGATCCGACTCCCCTTAGCAAAGTAGGTGGTTTAGATGACACTGCGGAAGGCTCCGTCCTCAAGTAACACAGGTAGCCGTTTAAACGGTCCGTACTTCCACCTATACTGGCTGAAGGTGGGTGCAACTAGTTGTATAAACTCGGGACAGTCTTTGTGAAATATTTCGACACCTAATAGCTCCGCTTAATTTTCAAAAAATATTTTGTCATTAAATTAAAATTGAAAAGATAAGTGGTCGAATCCTAACGTTCCTTCACCAGTGTTGAGTGGGCGAATCTACGTGTTTGTTTTGTGTTTGATTTATGTGCGTCAAAGATCTTGCAATTGCAAGCAATTCGTGGTTCGTTGATCATTCCATCCCTCTTGAGAAGATGTCGGCACAATGGTCTTCTTTCCCGATCTCCACAACCATGTCCCGATATCCTTCTTCTCACACTCCTCAGGGGAACCTGATCTTCAAATTAGGTTCCCCTCAGCCACCATTCTCTTCCCGCCCATACATCCCACCCTATGACCACACTTCTTCTTGGAATAGCCCTCTCTCACATTCTGACAATCTTATGGACATGAGAGAGAGACCAGAATTAAGGATGAACAATAGAGTGACCGATATTGACAGTAGAACACGATTTCCGGTTACTATGATCCCACAACCTCTTGTACTATCCCCTACTCAGGATGACTATCCTCTAGAGTACAATCAATATTCCTTCGACAATCCACGAGAAAACCAAAGTTAAGGAAATATAACTCATGACCAGACCATAATGATTATGAACAATCAGTACTCTACTCGAGGTTACATACCAGAATCATGACACATGGAGAATGATTATTCAATCACTAGTCATGAGATGTTTGAGGATGAGATTGCTCGGATTAATCATAGAGCAGACACTTTAACTGAGAGAATATACGATCTCATCCACTCTATGTAGAATTCTGAAGAAGTGAGGCCACCACCATGCGAACCACTGGATCATCATGTGACTCACGATCAGACACAATCACTGACCTTTGACTCCCCTACTGACCATATCATAGAAAATAAAAAAAATTGAAAAATTCGAATATTCAAAAAAATTGGATAACTCTGAAATGGAAGCATTTTGCAAGAGTCTGATCTTAGAGCTTCTATTGATCAAAGCCATAGAATATGCGCCCGATCTTAACAGATTTGTGAAGAGTTGACTAAACTGAGGACGACTCCGACGATGGCTGATCTTCTTCATCGACCCCTCTTCATCGTCCTCCACATCTCCATACTATCTCCCTCCACACTCCCGCAAGAAGGTCCATCGTAAACCTCCTTGATCTTGTACATCCGCAAATCTACTCGGTTCTCCATTTGTATTTATCCAATTATACTTAGGCTGGCCAGAGCCTAAGTATAGGGGGACCGACACCATTGTTTATACATCACTTCTATTCTTTTGTTTTTGGCCCATCTATACTTAGTACGAGCTATGTCTACATTTCACTTTGTGCCATGAGGACATAGCACACGCTAAGTATAGGGGGTGTATTTGTTTATATTTTACTTACTTCATCCATAGCTCATACTTTGATCATTTTTTATTTAACATTGGGGATGGATACAAGTATATTATGTGTATAATACCTGTTTTCAAAAAAAAAAACAAAAAACAAAAAAAAACAAAACAAAAAAACAAAAAATCCATAAAAACAAATATTTTCACGCATGGTCTTGCATTTCATCCCTTGGTTGATATATTCCTTACACAATCACATTCACTCAAGGCTTGAGGATTTTGAAGACACTGGATTTCTGTGATCTAAAGAGTCTGAGTTAACATGCCTTAGTCATTAGGGTTTTTAAGCTTAATTATCCACACTTCCCTAGTTTGAAAGATTTGAGCGCTATATTGCACTCTTCATCTCTACCTTCAAAAGAATATGATTAACACAGTAACTTCCACAACTGCATGATTGATGAGATGAGTTGAGATATCACTTGAGGAACTATGACTAGAGATTTGAGTTTAGACCCGATCTAATGATATTCGAGGATGGGATAAAGTTAATGAAGGCTTCAGAAAACCAGAGTGTCAGCAAAACCCTAGCTAGTATGTGAACAAGATTCATATGCTACCTCTTTGATATCTACCTATGTGCCAGGGTGCGATGAAAATTAAAGATAATTGTTGATCAGTGTGCGCCAACTTTTGGTAAAAGCAGTGGAGCTAGCCAACAAAAGAAAAGAAATGTCAAAGAAAAGCTCTAAAAGCCAAAGTCAAATTACACAAAAAGAGCTTCCACCAATGGCGAGCGCTCCCAAACATTTTTAAAATGTCCACTTGGACCAAGCGCTAATTAGGACCAAGGAGTCGGTCTGACACCATAAAAAGGGCTCTGCATCGTAAGCGATACAAGTCTGGGTGTTGAAGGTATCTTAGATACTCAGAAAAGACACACCCCGGTGTACTCCCAGAAAAACAAGTGCAGACGACTCCAACTCTCTTGACGGACACATTGATCAACAATATAAAAATTTACATGTATTGAGTAGAAAGGCACTCGAGAGGCCCCTTGTTCCAATGCGAGGGAGAGAAAATCAGATACAATCATATGCCCTCCATCATCTGGCCGTCCATCTACACTTTCAGGTCTGACAAACTAAGGAGACGGTTGACTGAAGAAAGAATAGACTTATTCCCTAGTGTTGAGGACTAGGTCTAGAGGAGAGTCTCTTGGATTGGAACTTTGGGTGATGTCTCGACTTGACTCTCATGAATGCAGTACACTAAAAATCATATCCTTATATTTTATGTACAAAAAGAGAGTCTGAAAATTAGAAAAGTTGGATTCTAGGATCACTCAAATTAAGGGTCTTTTATGAATTGAGCCTTGAACATTCACATGCACAGTCAGGGTTGTATTCAACTAAGTCATTCATTCATTGATGCTCGAGGACGAGCATGGTTTAAGTATAGAGGTATGATGAATCTCGGATTCATCATGCTAAAATTGGTCAATTAGGCTCTGTTCCCCAGAATTCAGATGCATTTAATCATTAATAGAGCATCTTTAGCATACATACATGTGCAAATAATATTTGCATTTCATCATGCATAATTGCATTAAAAATTCCATTGTAAATTAGCCCAAAAAGCCGCTAATTTCTCATATTTTTAGTTAATTCATCTTAACTTCGATTGATCCTAAACCACCTCCATTGTGTAGATATTAATAATAATAATAAATAAAAAATACAAAAAAGTACTAACTCAAATAAGTGTCAAATAATCCCAAAGTCTAATTTCACAATTGACGGACTAAAACGAGCATATCTCCCTCATACAATGTCCAATTTTGATCTATCCCCTTTTAAAATACTCTATTTTCAAATACCTTCAAAACAAGATCAATTTCGTAAAATTCGGAGCTCATATGTGAAAATTAGGTTTTGGGCCTCTTTTGCGCATTTTGACTTTTTGCTATTTTTGACCTAAGTTTTTATGTACATAATTAATCCTTTTAATTTTATTTCTTCTTCATTTGTGTTCTTTGATAAAAGTTTTATTAATCAACAAAAAAATCCAAATCCAGATTAAAACTGAAATCAAAGAAACTGACTGAGTCCAAGTATCCGTTGTGAGTCTGTACAAAAATTGTGTGTTTCTTACTTCTATTTTTTTTTCATATTTTCTTATTTATTAAAAATCCAAAAAAATCAGATTAGTTTGTAATTAATTTTCTTGTATTTTATCGTAATTTTTCTAGATTTTTTATCCTCTCTAAAACCACGCAACTAAGAATCACCATTCCCTGTATTCGACCTTGGTAGACTTGCCAAGTAAAAATATTCCACAACATTCAAAGCTTGTGGTTTTTGATTGACCGATTTTCGCCTCCTATACTACAATTATCGATTATTAAAGAGGCGGATTTCACGCTCATCAGTATCCCATGTGCATAGAATACCTTGATTTTTGGATTTTATAATTTTTTTGTCATTTTTAAACCAGATAAAAATCTGGAAAAAAATATGGTAAAATCAAAGATAAATATAAACACATTAATCTATTTTTTGGATTTTTATTAATTAAGAAAAAGAATAAATAAAATAAAAAACGAAAAAGACCAACTTTTGTACATACAGTTAGTGAAGACTTGGACTTAATTTGTTTCTTTGATTTCAAGCTCAGTTTGGATTTGGATTTTTATGCATTTTAATAAAACTTTAATCAAAGAAGACAAATAAAAAAGAAATAAAATAAAATAGGTTAATTATGTACATAAAATAACAAGTCAAAATCAGCTAAAATACAAAATGTACAAAAGAGGCCCAAAACCCAACTTTCACATATGAGCTCTGATTCACTTGAACTTGATCTTGTTTTGAAGGTATTTGAATGTATATTAGTTCAAAAGTGAGTAGGATCAAAACAGATACGGGATGGGGAAAATATGAGGGTTTTAGTCGGGAAATCCTGAAACTAGGGTTTCGGTTTTTAGTCCACTTATTTGGGTTAGTGATTTTTTTTGTATTTTTCATTTATTCTTGTTAGTGATACATACATAGTGGAGATAGTTTTGGGTCATTCAGAGTTAGCATGAATTAGTTAAAAATCAGGGAAGTTAGGCTATTTACATGGAAATTAGCTGGGAATTTTGGCTTCTTATTTTGTGCTGAAATGAGTGATAAAATGCCATTCTTATTGAAACATGCATGAATGCTAATTATGCAGAATAAATGAAGAAATGCTGATGATTTTGAGGGATTTGAGATTAATTAATGAGATTTAGAGTGGTGAATCTGAGATTCATCACCTTACATCTGTATAAATTCAACCCCTTACCCTAACAGCCTCGGGCCCCCTAACCACAATTTCAGATTCTTAACCTAGGCTATTGTCAGCCTAAGTATAGGGGGACCCGAATCAATCAACCTTTTCTCCATCTATCTTCTTATACTTAGGTCAATTTTTTTACCTAAGTATAGGGGGACCTTCCGAGTCAGTTCCGCTATATCACCTTGTATTTAACTGGAGCTATGGCTTCATATCACTTGTGCGATGAGGACATATCAAAAGTTAAGTATAGGAGGTATACTGTATATTGTTGTATATATACTTTAGCCATATCTCGTGTTTTAAATTTTTTGAAAACCTTCTAGGCTTGGTTTAAGTTGACTTAAGAAATGTTTTTTTTTGTAAAAATTATCGTAAAACCTTTTCAAAATTGAGGGATTAACTTGTTGTAAATAAAATAAGCTCTTTCAAAAATTCCATAAAAAATCTGAAAAATTAAAAAAAATCTTTTGTAGAGGCTCTGACTACTAGGCTTAAAAATTAGTAGCTATTTTCCAGTAAGGGAACTTCAGTCTCCCTTAGCAGAGTGGGTGGTTTAAAAGACATTGTCTGTGGCTTTATCCTCAAGTAACATAGGTTCGTCTAACGGTCCGTACTTACACCCATACTGGTTGGAAGTAGATGCAACTATTCATATGAGCTTGGGCCAATCAGTATCTCTCTCAAGAATTAAAAAATTGAAAAATTAAAATTCATAAAAAAATTACAAAAATAAAAATAAAAAAATCACTAACCAAGGAGTTGGTGTATTCCTGACACATTCACTTTCACTCAAGGCTTGAGGAATTGAGGATACTTGATTTCTGAGATCTTGGGAGTCTGAGTTAGCTAGCCTTAGTCATTAGGGTTCTGAGACTTAAATATCCACATTCCCTTGTTTGAAAGATTTGAGCGCTATATTGCACTCTTTATCTCTACCTTTTAAAAGAGTATGATAAGCACAACACTTTCACAACTGTATGATTGATGAGATGAGTTGAGTTATCACTTAAGGAACTAGGACTGATGATTTGAGTCTAAATCCGATCTAATGATACTCGAGGATGGGATAAAGTTAATGAAGGCTTCAAGAAACCTGAGTGTCAGCAAAATCCTAACCAGTATGTGAACAAGTTTGCATGCTATCGTTTGATATCTACCTATGTGCCAGAGTGTGATGAAACTAATTAATTGTTGATCAATGTATGCCAACTCTTGGTAAAAGCAATGGATCTAGCCAAAAAGAAAATAAAAGAAAGAAATATATCAAGAAAAATCTCTATCATTACAAAGTCAAATTCAAAAGAACTTCCACCAAAGGCGAGCGCTCCTAACCATTTTCAAAGTGTCCACTTGGACCAAATGCTATTAGGACCAAGGAGTCGGGCTAGCACCAAGTCGGTCTGCATCGTATAGTGATACAAGTTTGGGTGTCAAAGGTATCTTAAATACTCAAAAGAGACACACCCTGGTGTACTCCTAGGAAAATAAATGCAGGCGGCTCCAAATTCTCTTGACAGACACTTTGATTAATAAAATAAAAATCTACATGTGTTGAGTAATAAGGCACTCAAGAGGCCCCTTGTTCGAATGTGAGGGAGATAAAGTAAGACACAATACCATGCCCTCCATCATCTAGCCGTCCATCCACACATTCAAGTCTGAAAAACTAATGAGACGTTTGACTGAAGCAAGAACAGACTTACTCCCTTGTATTGAGGATTAAGTCTAGAGGAGAGTCTCTTGGACTGGAACTTTGGGTGATGTCTCGACTCTACTCTCATGATTGAAGTACACTAATTTTCATATCCTTATATTTTATGTACAAATAGAGAGTATGATAATTAGAGAAGTTGGATTCCTTTTAATTAAAGCACGGTTGAGCCCAAAATTTTAGGATCACTCAAATTAAAGGTCTTCGACGAATTCAGCCTTGAAAATTTTCACATGCACTCAGGAATTAATCCAACTCATTCATTCTTTAGATGCTCGAAGATGAGCATGGTTTCATTATAGGGGTAAATGATGAATCTCAGATTCATCGTGTTAAAATCCACATATTAATCCCCAAGCTTAAACAATTCAATAGAAACCACTAATAATTCATTAATATTAACTGGTATTATATTGTAGATAATAGTGTGTACAATTGACCTATTTTCTGTACAGTATCTAACCTTAATTTATTACTAACCTTTTTCTTTATTTTTATAATTTATTAAAATCCCTAAAAATTAGGTTAATTATTGTTTATATTTATCTTGGATTTTAAAAGAAATTTAAAATACAAAAAATCTAAAAACCACAAAAGTATTGTTTTTATCTCTTAAAAATACTCCCAAAAACACACTTTTGTACAAATGACTTCTTTTGGCTTTTTGACCAACATGAAACTTGTAGATATCAATGAGACTACAACTTTCTTGTTTTGATTTTTTTGTAATTAAGCTTTTAATTATTTTATTTGGATTTTTATTTGATTTTTATTTCTTTATTTTTTCATTGGGACATGTGGTGCCCTCTGGGCCGCCCATGTGTCCCACTCTCCTTGTACCACCTGCCAGTCCTTTTCACCGTCTGATCACTTTTGGAGGTCTGCATCTTAACCGCCCACTTTCCAATGATTTGTAGCCCTCAGATCGAACTCCCATACCTAATGTCCACCGTTCACAACCGCCAGCATCCCAACCATTAGATTCCTTCTAATCCAATGGCTGACCGCCCTCCACGTCGCCCTTCTCTAGCAACCCTTGGATGAAGCCCATGCTTCATCACAACCATTCATCACCGCATCACCCTCCGCCGCTGGATCAGATCTGATCTCAGCCTTCCACCCATGCCCTCTTCCCGAACGTTGGATCACTAGATCCAATGGTCCACGAATCATCATCAACCTCACGTAACCCCCCCACCCAATTCCAGGCCATTACACATGTCAATGCCTCTCCCCCTTTCCATTTTAGCTCTGCCACCACCACCTCTCTCTGCTCCCTAACGACCGTCCTGTGTAGCACGCACATCCCTCAACCTCGTGTAACCCCCAACGTCCCCTGCCATCACTCCCTGCCTTCACTCCATCTGTTCAAAAACCCTCTGCCACCATCTTAATCATCACCTCCTCCACCTACAAATACCCACCCTCCTCCTTCGTTCATCGTCGTCCACCACTCCACGGAGCTCTTTCCTAGCCGCCTTCCCCTCCTCGTGATAGGAGGAGGTGGAATTTGGCAAGCGATAATGGCAACCCTCCAGTTGACGACCCTCAGCCAAACCAGCTGAGTAACGATGGCCTCACCACTGATGAGTCCCCTGGAATGATTGTTCAGGTCGAGCGACGACCCTGAGGTTTAATGGAACCTCATTCCAGATCGCCTCCTTCGCCAATGGCCTGATCTGACTAGGTAACCTCCTTCCCCTAAATTTCTTTGACTTTTCTCCTTATTTTTCCGACACTCATCCAAACAATCACCGATCACCGACACTCCATAAACTTCGACGTCCATCCTTCATCCTCGTCGACTTATCCGCTCGCCCTTCTCCCTTTTGCATAGCCTCCTTCCATTCTAGGCCATCTCCTCTGCCTCCGGCGAAGGAGACCCCACTTCAGGCACTCACCCTTCTCCACATCAAAGCATGTTGTTCATTCGCCCTGCTTCGGCTATTCCCCCCGCTAACCATCTCTGCAGGTACCATCATTGATCAAAATTCGCACACATGCTCTGGTCTCTCCTCCGCCTCCGACATGCTTATACCATCCCGCATCCCCAGCCATCACATCCACACCGTCATGCTTCCATCCCCTTTGCCTGCTCACCGCGAAGGTGCTCGCACCTTCCAAGTGGTTGTTGGAGGTCGGTGGAGGAAGGGCATGCTCGCAGGAGCACAACCTCTTCTAGCGATGTGGGGAGAAGCACGACGAGCAGGTGCCGTATCAGATGGCCTTGATGCTACTCGAGCCTCGACGCCAAACCTATCGGCTTGGAGACCAAACTACACCCCCTAGAGCACCAAACGTAGTCACATCACCCACCGAAGCCGTGTCCTACTGAGCTTGGTCCCTCGCGTGCCCCACATGTGAGGGGTCGGGTAATTTGCAATGAAGACCCTGGAGGTTTCTGACATTACATTTAGATACTCCAAGCGTGTGCCTCACGTGCGCGCCTAGGGTATTTTACAGGGAGGTGCTTGCGGCTTTAAGAAATTATAAAAAGGCCTTCGTGCTGGATGGATAATTTACATTCGGCCCCCTTTAGGTTTTTCTATTTGCAAATAGGTCCTTTCAGGGACCTATTTGCAATATTTATCTTTATTTTCCTTGCATTTTTACTATATTTATGCCCCTACATTGTTTCTTTCATATCTTGAGCATATTAAGTCCAAATTGAGTGATTTCAGTTTCATTTTGATGCTCTTTTCATTACCTTTCTAATGGCATTATTAATTTCTTGATTTGACACTTAGTTAATGGAGCTAATTTTGATGATCTGTAGTATCTTTGGCTCTTTGATTCAAATTCCATTAATCATCTTTAATGCTCGATTTGACTCTGAAATTGATCTTCATTTCCTTGCTCATTAATTTGATATCCATAGGGCATATTTACACATTATTGTCTGTATTCCTATATGTTTACACATCATTGCACACAGTGTCCATCACATTATATCCTTGCATTCTAAAAATCAAATAAAAATTACATGCATCATTCATTGCATTATTTTATCTGCATTTTCTTGTGCATCCGCATGAAGACTTAAAGTTAGAAAATAATCATGCCTTAATGAAATAATAACATTTGATGAATAAAAGAAGAGGCTCGTGTCCCTGTGTTCGACGTTGGTACACTTACCAAGTAAAATAACTTCCACATATTAGAAGATGTGGTTTTTGCATGATCCAAATCTGCCTCCTGTACTACGAAAATTCCTTATTATTGAAGAGGCAGATTTACAGTTCATCAAATGATTTTTATAGAAAAATTTCAAAAATCAGTTCACCAGTAAACTTATCCCTGGCAATGACTTTCTAGAGAGAGAGAGAGAGACATTATCCCAGGCAACGACTACCTTGTGGTTTTTTAAGGGAGCGGTAGCCCCATCTACATCTCCTCTCTAAGGGTGTATTTGGTTCGAGAATAAGCAGGAATAAGGGTGAGGAATAAGATGTAATAAGGCATTGTTCTTGTTTGGCTAGAAAAAAAGGAATAATGTGGAATAAGGTTAGGTAAGGTGGAATAAAGATATTAATAAGGGTGAAATAAGGTGGAATAAGGATCAAGAGAGATGTGTATGGGTGAATAGCCGTAAGAGAAAGAAGAGGGAGATACCACCCTTATCCTCGGGGCTATTCCCCAAACGAATGCCTCCTAAAGGTCTCTGAAAATGGCTTCCTCACCGCAATAAACAAATCAAAAGCTCCCTACAAGAAATAACTTTCCATTTACTTCCCATGCAAATTTCCCTCTAGATTCAAGTGTAGATTCATATCAGAGAGATCTTCAGCACTTAGAGAAATGAAGAACAAGTAGTAATGGACACCTACAAGAGCTCAAGAAAATATGATCATGAGTTAAGAGTTGCTTCACACGCATTCGTCGAGAGGGAGGCCCTTCACCCTAGTGATGGAGACAGGGGTGGGTGGATGCTTAGCCCCCCCTCCCCCAATTAACCATTAAGATGTTTTATATAGTAGATCTTATTGATTTTTGAAATACAAACTAATTTCAACCTATATCAATATATTTATAAAATACTATTATTAACATAGTCATCATAATTTATTATATAAAAGAGTAATTGCACTCCACAAGGCACTCAAAAGGTTACAACTGATTAGATATAAATATAGGTAATAGTTATGTCTTGCTCCTATTTAAAATGTGAAAATAAACGAGGATAGAGATGTTGACGGATATTAAATTTATGTTACAATATGCTTAAAAATAGTTCATAATAAAATAACTTACGGATTATAACATAAGAAATATTATATAGATTAGATTAAATATATTTGTAATGGATGGTTTAGACATGATAATATGCTAAATGTACTTATTTTAGAATAAATATATACAATGTAGTGAAAGGAGACATAAAACTTTATTACATATAGTACAAATAATCTCTAATTATATTTATATATTAAAACATATATATATATATATATTTGTGTGTGTAGATGATATCTCTATCCATGTCCATTTTAAATTTGATAAGATACATATGTCAAAATCTATATAAAATCGATGTGGATAATGGAGGAATGTATACATATATATTATTTTTGTTTGCATCCATACATGCAGAGTATTTCATATTACCTTTTCTTATATCTTAGATTTTTAATCTTTTTATAATATAATCTTATTGGTGATTTGTTTGTAATTATATTTTTTTAAGCATGTTAGTTGGAATTCAGTTAATTTAATACACATAAGTAAGATGAAATGAGAACACATATTAAAACTTTTTACCTTGAAGAACAGAACAGAGGCTTAACATTTATCTTGATACCTTTTGGTTTTGCTTTAACTTTGTGGCATTTGGAGATAATATTTTAGATACATAGTTAATCAATAATCCATGTATAAGGACATTTCAGTAATAGACTTTACTGTTAGAATTAGAGTCATATTAGGATTAAGAATCCTAATGCGATGAGACTCATGATCTTAATAGCAGTTGAGTATTCTATTTATAGTACTAATGGGAATAGGACTATAGAGTTGTAATTGGGCTATATATAAAGGGATGGAGGCATTGCCTCAACACCACCACAAGAACAATGTAACCCCTAGAGAAAGGGGAGTAGAAAGAAAAAAGAGATGAAAGAGCGAGAGAACGGAGAAAGGTGTACTCGTTCTAATTTATAGTGATCTTTCTTCTCTAGTGGTCACGAGAGGTGACCGAACATTGTTATATCTGGTTGTTCTTTTCTTCACATGCTTCTGTAGTGGTGGTCGATTATGCATCTTCATCTGTATAATGTGTCATGTTTCCCTGGTCATGTCCCAACAATTGGTATCATAGCAAAGATGATACCGGGAGATGATACCGGGTCATGTCCCAACATCTAGTATCAGAGCTGAGTTCAGCGTTGTTAAGGGGACATGATGCGACGGATCAGAGCAAGGTTCGATGTCGACGAGACAACACGATGTAGCAGATGCACAATTCTCAGAAGCCATGATATGGAGGTCTCTTGGATAAATCGATCAAAGGCGTCGAAGAATTCTGCTAATGGTGGTTGGCAGGAGATCGTGCAAGGTGGCACGTTGAGGGCACCTAGTGACCGGTGCGTCACCCAGAGGCAATGAGTTCCTGCTAACGAGACTTGCAGATGACGATGATGGCCCCATGCAGATTCAATATGATGGAAAGATCGTGATGGAATTCAACTCAAGAGGGAGATTGTTAGGATTAGAGTCATATTAGGATTAGGAATCCTAATGGGGTAAGACTCATAATCCTAATAGTAGTTTAGTTGTATTCTATTTATAGTCCTAATGGGAATAGGACTATAGGATTGTAATTGAGCTATATACAGAGGGGGTGGAGGCATTGCCTCAACACAACCACAAGAACAATGTAACCCCTAGAGAAAGGAGAGGGAGAAAGAAGAAAGAGATGAGAGAGTGAGGGAACGAAGAGAGTTGTACTCGTTCTAATTTATAATGATATTTCTTCTCCAGTGGTCACGATAGGTGACCGACCACCATTATGTCTGGTTGTTCTTTTCTTTACATGCTTCCGTGGTGGTGGTTGATTGTGCATCTGCATCCGTATAACGTGGTCCATTTTTCTGGTAGTGTCTCAACAATTGGTATCAAAGCGAAGATGGTACCGAGTTGTGTCCCATCATTTACAACTCATTTTACATATGCACCCCTAGATCTATTTGGTCTTTTGAGGACTCTCCGGACATTCTTTTTGCCATGATTTTTTGGTAGTAAGATTACTGCCATAATTATGATTTGAGATGGAGTTTTTTAAAAATAAATGGTGATTTTCCAAAGTTGAGGTTCTTTTGTTGATTTAATTGATTTCATAATTCTTGATTCACTTCTTCTCCTCCTTCACCAAAACAACTCGCACCTCACCTTACTATATAGTATCACTTATTCCTATACATATACATATTACATTGTATAGTAAACTTGGTTTCAAAGTCTCCTTTTATTTAATTTCTTTTTCAAAATTAAAAATCAAATAAAAAACAAAATTAATCACAAAATCTCCTTATAAGAAATATAAGTTCTCTTTGAAAGCCCATAAAAAATAGAACAGATATATATTACTTTTTATATAGTATATCTTATACTTTTGGAGAAAAATATAAAGAGATTTAGCTTTTCATTAAAACATACAAGAAAAATAAAACCTAAGGCTTCATATAAATAACAAAGCACAAATCGATTGAAAATTGATTCACGTGAGATAAAACCGAGCAATCAACCAACCGATCAAATCTCACACATGATAATCTAGTTCAATCCAGTGCCTTCTTGAAATCGGTACTCCTTACTTGACAACTATACATCATTTTAGGAGTATAAACATATTTTTTACAGATACCATCATACTAGAGATTACAAATTGGACTGACACTTCACCAATTAGGTCGTAAAACCTAAGACATAAAACTCGCATTCAGGATGTAAGGCTTGAAGCTCACGAGAAACATGCCCAGCAAAGACGACCTTTCTTAAGTATGTAGTCGACCAAAATCGTGAGAAACTCAACCAATGGGAATGTGACTATAACTCACAAGATGTTCCCATGTACAAACCTTGTCATAGTCGCCTTCCCTCACATCTTTCGGATAATGGAAACCTCTAGAACATACAAGAACCATCAGTAAAACTCAACCTAATGAAAACCTCAAAGGGATAGAGAGGGAAAAGGAGTACTCAACTTTCTAATGCAAGATCTGTGTAGAGCACGTCGAGGGAAAGCTCCTCTCTAAAAATCATGGTGATTCACCACTATGTTAGACTATGGTAGCCCTCCGGCTGAGTTTTGGCGACCTTGGATGGTGGTGGTGATGTTGGGGAGCATTTGGGATGAGAATGAGGGAGAAGATGGCCAAGACATGGGTTTTATCACACTCTCTCGGGTTTGGGTGGATAATTAGGCAGATCCTACCCAAAATCCCACTCACGTGTTTCCACCATGATACCAACTCACTAAAATGGGCATACCTCCCTCATCTAACGTCCAATTCAAGAAAGTCTAGATGCTTTAAATTTCTGAAGATTGTATGCATCCAAGAAACTACCATATGCCTCCATATTTTTAAGTTAAACTCTAGAATATTATTATACATGTAAGCATTGGTGAGCCATTATGCAATAAAAGTTCTTGCAAATTATTTCATTATTTGAATTAAAGAACAAATTATGTTTGCACATGTAAGATCCCTTAGTACAATTATGGTGATGTAATGTACCGTGACCATCTTGATATCATATAAATGTTGATCTAAAGAGTTAGATCATATAGATTGATGACTGCTTGTAGATCTAAAGAGTTAGATGGAGGACACAAACGACATCATCAAGTGATGTTCAAGAAGGATCTCTAATCTAAGAAGTGATTGCAATCTTCTCTAAAGATTGATATCCAATTAACACTCTTGATGCGGATCCTCTACATAGGAATAAAAAGTCAAAGGTTTTGAATGAGTTAAGTTAAAGAATTAACTTGACAAGACCAAGATACTAAAGACCTGTGATATATACTATCACAAATAAGCATACATCCTTTGACCAAAGACATATGCACATTTATATGTCCAAGTATGCACATTTAGTAGACCAAAATGTTGTTGGTCTGACAAGGTCTGTATACCGGTGAGCTGGTGTGCATGTAAAAAATGAGATGTTTGATCTCTATAAGGAATCTTATAGATTCATAATTTCTAAACTGAGAGACAGATCTCACTCATGAGACATTGGGATCACAACGAATTCAATCCATGGCCATCTTGTTTATGAAACAAGATAAGAATTTGAAAAAAATAATATATACTTTTGGAAAGTGTGATTTGATATTGGTGTCCAATGATCGATTGGTAAATTTATTGATAACCACACAAAGGAGACTGCAAATATTATTTTGAACTTCATGTTTAATCAAAGTCTTCATGTATGTATGAGGCTTTAGTTCTGAGAATACTCTAGGTCAATACTACCATAATAAATTATATACCATGACATTTCCATTTCGAGGGAATGATGAAAACAAATGGATTTTAATGATTCCACTTGAGACTAATGAACTAGAATTAATTGGATTAAATCTCAGTTCATAGAATTAATTTATAGATCCAAAGAGTTGGAAATTGATCTGAAATGATGGTTCGTAGTCAATTTTAAAAATGGTTAGAAAAGCATCTGATCAGAATTACCCAAAGTGGTTTAAACCTTGATATTGCATGTAAATCTAATTGTCATGTCACTATACATGGTCTATGTGGTGTCGTTGACATTATCTCCAAGTATATAGGTTAGGAATCGCATATTGAGATATGAGAATATCAAGATAATAATTGTTATTATTATTGAAAAAAAATCGAAGTGAGAATATATGAATATGATTTACATTATTAGCAATTAATATGGATTTAGATCCATAATAATTAATATTAATATGAATGTCATTCACATTTAATTAAGACAGATGTTAATGTCATTCATGTAATTAAATAAATATAAATAGGATTTACATTTTATTATGTACTAATGAATTGGATTCATTTTTGGTTGGGTGATTTTTATAATTATCCCATAATATTGGTGGAAATAAATTATCTCATGGTAGATAACCACCACGGAAAAATATTTTCTCTTTTATTCTCTTCCATTAATTCAAAATTCAAGTCATATTTGAAAATTGCAACTAATTAAAGAGAATAGAAAGACATGATCTCTACTGAACTCATCATGGACGATCAAAGATGGAGTACAACTCCATCGTGACTGATCATGGCACTATACAAGAAAGGCTTGGGATCTTTTCTCAGTTAATTGAATTTCCATCATCAAGTGATCCCTAAACCTAAGAAAAAAGGGAGAAAATAGAAGAGAGAAATTATCTTATTTTCTCCCCTTGGTCGTTCCGTGTAATCACCACCAAAACCCCTTGGTTGTCCATCCTAATTGCCTCTCCTTTCCACCTTATTGGCTCAACCAATTACAAGATAGCCCAGTCCGTTAGGCCCGATAGCCCGGCCCAGTCCGTTAGGCCCGATAGCCCGGCCCGCATAGAAGCCCAAAATTAGGCCCGTTAGGCCCAATAGCCTGGCCTGCATAGAGCCCATATGTGTCTAGACTTTGATCTCTCACTTTGATGTATTCATCTGGATTGAATGAGGGAGTTGATGACGTCGACAGATTAATCCACTTGAGGTACATTTTCAATATGTTTGTTTACTATTACTTGCACATATTTCTATAATATATCTATGAAGCTCTTTCCATTAGATACTGTAGAATCATAGATATGATCAAATCCGTGCAAAACAATAGGATAACTAAATAATAAAGACCTAAATAACTAATAAATACTTCATAACTAAGATTACAATCAAAATAACCAAATGATGGTGCGCCAAGTTTATGGGCTCACCAAGTCTAGACTCATAAGTTTTGGGCTGGTCCAAGCTCAATTGATTTTTGAGACATCATGGGCCGGCCCAGGCCCGGCCCATAATAATTGGGCTGGGCTTGGGCCTGGGCCTTCAAAAAAAATTTTAGTGGGCCTAGGCCCGGCCCAAAGCCCACAAACATAAATGGGCCTGGGCCTGGACCCTATAGGGCCCGGCCCATGCTCATCCCTAGCTAAAAGCGTAAAAGGGCTAGGACGAGTCTTCTAATATTTTTAATAAATATTAAATTTTTTAACTTTACGCAATTTACAGAAATATCCTTCTCGTTGCGTGCACGGAATCGATGATACTTATTTCCAATGTTTGACTAGTATTTGTCAATTCTGGTGGCCTTCGTTTTTATTGATCTGAGGTAAACGATGTTGTTTAAGATTCGTCACTTTGTCTAATATGATAAAGACAACATATTACGAATTACCTTGGAAATCTTGGAAAATAGGCACATGGAAGATGCTACTTATGTTCTTTAAAAAAAGATGCAACTTATCCAAGCCCAAAACTGTTCACGTCAGAGAAGTTCAATCAAGAAATAAAAATAGGCCTTTCCGTGTATTTTAACTTGTACTGGTTAAATTATGTGGGTATTATCAGGAAGCTAACCAATGGATATCGTGACAGAAATACATTGTAAATGTAGGAGTTGTGGTTCTCTAACGATTTTTACAATGTCCCAAATAGAAGGTACGTATTTCCGTTGCAGGAGCTTTATGCATCAGATATGTCTTCGTTATCACTACCTAATTTGATTTTTTTAAGGTCAATAAGGTCCTGACTCCAAGTGCATATAAAAAATAATAGTTCTAAAATGAGATTAAATAACGATGTGGACGAATATGAATAGGGTACTCTTGGGAAAATTGGTCAGTAATGACGATGGGATGGAACCACAGGGTAGCGTGGATGGGTGTGTTGTGCAGATTGCTCGCGCTAGACTGAGGTGGGAGGAGGAGGAACCACAAGAAGGTTTCTCCTGGGAGAGGGAGGTGTGAGGAGGAAGGGGAACTGCGGAGGAGGAACCTCGGGTTTGGGAAAGGTTGCTTGGGGAAGAGGAGGTGGGAGGAGGAAGAATCGCAGAAGGGAGGTACCTCAGGGAAGACTGCTTGCGGGAGGGACGAACCACCGGTGGAACCCAAGGGAAGGCTGCTTGCGGAAGAGGGAAGACGAACCCTGGGAGGGAGGTGGGCGGGTTGAGGGTTTGTGAAAGAGGTAACCGTGATCCACCGTCGAAATCGAGTTTGATCGGACAGTGGGGAGCCCTGTTGCAGGGAGTATCCTACATAGTCCGATGTAGGCTCCTTAAACCCATAGGCCCTGTTCCTTTGGAGAATAGGCTCCGGAATAAGGGTCTATTCTCCTTCTGACACGATTTTCCGTGGTACGATTATTCCTCCTCATTTCATCTTATTTCACTCTTATTTCTATCTTTATCCACCTTACCTACCTTTATTTCACCTTATTCTCCTTATTCCTATCCTCCAGCCGAACAAAGAATAGACCCTTATTTTTCTTATTCCACATCCTTATTCCTGCTTATTCTCGAACTGAACGGGCCCATAGGATATAATACTTATTGCACCTTTAGAAATACCGTAAAGTTTTTTTGGTAGACATCAAGTACTTATGGCAACCAAATTGATCGCTTCTGAATTGGCTAAGCTTGAATGTTGTCAACTATGACATGTGGAGTCGAAAAATTTTATACGGTATGATGCATGATAATTTAGATAGCATCATTGACACTCCTCCTCCTCCTGAACTCTCCAAAGAAGCCACTGATGCTGAGAAAGATGCTCACAAGAAATTGTTCGAACAGTGGAAAAAACAGATAAGAAAGCTCGTAGTTTCATCCTCATACATGTGGAGGATGATTTGATCAGGGTTTTGAAGCCCATAAATCCACACATGAATTATGCAGAACAATCAAAGGGAAGTATGACTCCAAGACAGAGGTGAATGTGCATCTCTTATTGTACAAATATAACATTTGCAAAATGAAGAAATCTGGTAGTGTTATTGAACACGCCAATCAGATGATAGCGATGGAAAAAGATCTACAGATAACATGAACTACTATTCCTGAGAATTTGCAGGTGGCAACTATATTGAAATAGTCTGTCATCTTCATTCGATATGGTTGTCACCACCTTAAGGATAAATGGAGCCATAAAGAGTGTGACCGACTTGCTCGCTCAACTTGCGATTGAACAAGACTTAACTGCCAGAAGGAAGAAGACTAGCATCTTCGAAGTTAAACAAGAAGAGGCGTCCCGTAAAATCTAAATTCAAAGGAAACCAACAACAACATGAGAAAGGACCACGAAGATCGTTCTATTCTTGCGGAAAATTTGGCCATTTCAAGGCCAACTGCACCATTAAAGGGGTGAAATCGGGCCAGGCTAAGGTCCCTGAAAATAAGGGCAAGAAGCACGAATTTATAGGTGTGGTCGAGTGTAACTCTACCACAACCGACTGTGAAGGTTAGTGGGTGGACTCTGGTGCCACCGACATATCGCGAAGACCAAAGAGGGACTCGTTGAATTCAAAGAGCTCAAAAAGAGCGAGCAGAGGATCTACATGGACAATAACACCTACCGAGATATGGAAGGTATTGGAACTTATAGGCTAGATCTTGGGGAGAGTATGATGACCCTCCAAGATGTATTCTATGCTCCAAGGATCCGAAGGAGTCTGATTTCAGTGGCAGCTCTCCTAAAGAAGAATATGGAAGCTAGATTCTATAATAATCGTGTCTCTATAGATCAAGATAGAAAAGTCTTTGTTATCAGTAAATTTGTGCATGAGCATGACTTATTTTGTATCCATGTTTTTGCTGAATCAATAAGTGTGATTTGAATTGTTTCTTGTTTTTATTGTTTGAGTTTGATTTATGGTATATGATATTAGGGCATCCAAAAATAATAAGATGAATCAAATAATAAAGTCAGATCTATTGCCTAACATAACAGGAGCAAGAACATTACCATGTGAGCATTGTTTGACCAGAAAAATAACTATAAAATCCTTTTCTAGTGGTCAAAGATCAAAGGAATTGTTAGAGTTGATTCATTCAGATATTTGTGGTCCCCTAAGTGCCAAAATATGTGGAAATAAGGAATATTTTATTACCTTTATTGATGACTGTTCGAGGTTTACCTTTGTAATTCTCTTGGAAAAAAAGATGAAGCTTTTGAATGCTTTAAGAGGTATAAGACTGAGGTAGAAACTAAACTGGGTAGATCAATCAAAGTGCTAAGGACGGATAGATGTGGAGAATTTAACTCGAGAGAGTTTAATGACTTTTGCGTTCATGCATGCATTGTTAGAATATAACAATACCATATGTTCCACAATAAAATGGAGTGGCAAAAAGGAAAAATCGAACATTAATGAATGCAGTCAGGTGCATGCTCTCACATTCGAGACTCCCGAAGAATTTGTGTGGTGAAGCACTATTGACTGCAAATTATATACAAAATAAAGTTCCCACAAAATCCATTGAATCCACACCATATGAGACATGGAATGGAAGAAAGCCATAGTTAGATCATCTCCGTAGATGGGGATGTGAAGCACATGTTTTAGTCTCGTATCAGCTTAGAGATAAGCATGATTTCAAGACAATAAAGTGCATTTTATCGATTATTCAAAGAAATCCAAAGGATATAGGTTTTTCGAGAATAAAGAGGATAAGGAAGCATAATCAGAGGATTTAGAACCTCTAGTTGAATTGCATGATAATGATTCTGACTCAAAACATACCAATTAGGAAGAGAATTTCTTCCGGATGTGAAGGATGAACCTATGGATATCTATATTCCTTTGGAAGTTTTGGGTGAGCCTAGTCATCCCATTGATTTAGCTGGAAACAAAAGACTCAGAACGCAACATGCATGGATGAGCGCCTACCATATGTATTCTTGCGAGGTTTCGTGTTTTGTTGTTGATTAGGACATTGTGGATTGTATGGATCCAGTGTCCTTTGATGAAGCGATGGCTTCATCTGAGTCAGAATCATGGATGACCGCCATGAAGGATGAACTTGACTCGATAGATAAAAATGGTGTCTGGTAACTATGTAACTTACCGGTAGCCAGGAAGTCCATAGGATGTAAATGGGTCTTTAAGAAAAAGTATGGAGCTGACGGTACGATCGATAAATACAAAGCAAGGCTAGTTGCTAAAGGTTATACTCAGAAAGCTGGAATTGATTTACAGGAAACATATTCTCCCATTGCCAAATTTGCATCGATAAGGATGATTTTGGCACTGGTCGCGTATATGGATTTGAAATTATTCCAAATGGATGTCAAGACTACTTTTCTCAATGAAAAATTCAGAGAAAATATATACATGCGACAACCTGATGGTTTTTAGGTAAATGGTAAGGAGAATATAGTTTATAAATTGAAAAAGTCTCTATATGAATTAAAACAGTCTTCACAACATTGATATCTCAAATTCCATAATACAATTATTCAATTGGATTTTTTAGCTAATAAATTGGATAATTGTGTATATGTCATGCACAGTTGCGAGCAAGATTATGATTTTGTCATTATATGTAGATGACATCTTACTTGCAGAAATGACATAAAGATGTAAATGATATAAAGAATAAATTAAATTCTGAATTTGAGATGGACACAAGAGAGATATCCTATGTTCTTGGAATCCATACCGGTAGAGACAGAAGCTCAAGAACATTGAGTTTAGATCAAGAGAAGTATCTTCATACAGTATTGAAGAGGTTTGGAATGCAGAATAATACTCTAGCCCCTACTCCATTTGTGGTAGGAAAAAGGCTTAGTAAAAGTCAATGCCAAGAAAAGGGACAAAAATCACTTGATGTTCCATATGCATAAGCAATGGGTAGTTGAATGTATGAAATATTATGTACGAGACCTGATTTGGCTTCTCCAGTAAGACTAGTGAGTAGATATCAAAGTAATCCCGGGCAGACTCATTGGGAAGCCATTAAGAGAATTCTTCGATATGTGAAAGGTATTGTACAATTGAAATTGATTTATCAAACGAAATCACTTGAAATTGTGGGATACTCCGATGCAGATTTCGGAGGGGATATCGATGATAGGAAATCCACATCAGGTTACCTTTTCATGTTTGGCGGTGCAGTTGTTTCTTGGGGAAGCAAGAAACAAAGTTGTTTATCCAGACATACACAAGAAGCTGAATATATTACATGCAGCATGGCTACCACTCATGTTGTTTGGATTAGACGTTTTCTTGAGAACTAAGGTCTTGAATTGGTCAAAGGACCAGTTGAAATATATTGTGATAATCAAGATCAATAAGCTTGATTAATAGTGGGGCAAATAGTTCAAGAGGAAAACACATTGAAATCCAATATCATTATATTCAGGACATAACAACAAACAAGAGATTAAGATAACATACATTCCTACTAGTGATATGTTAGCCGATTCTTTCACAAAAGGAATTCCAGCAGGAACATACATTAAACATGTTGGTTTAATGTGACTCAGGAATCTATGAGTTAACTAAAAGGTATTCAAGAAAATTGTAGCATTAAGAATTAACATCTCTAGAACATATACATCCCACAAATAGTGGGAATGTAGTATGACCACATCGGTCAAGTGGGACATGTTGGTTACATACGGATGGCCGAGTGGTCATCCTTGACTTGATTTTCCTGCACTAGCCAGAGGCGGTTAGTGAGAAAAAACAGGAAAGGACGGTTAGGGTTTTTGGATGGTGTACGACCATGGACAAAGAGCCTATAAAACGAGAACGACAGGTGACGGAATCCCTTAACCTAAACCATTCTCTCTTCTCCTCACCTTCATTTTCTCGCACCTACATCGTCATATTGCAGGTTCGTTGGACTTTGGTGCATCCCCTTCAAAGGAAGTAAGGACAAAGCTTCGAGTGTATCGATGAAATGGAAGAAACTGATCACGTTCCTGCTGCTAAAGAAGATGTGATCAGTACACCGAACAATGGTCTCTTGGGGTTTTATGTTGTTTTGATGCGACTAATCAGGAGTATTCATCTGATCTGGCAGAAAGTCTTATTGCTTTAAATCTATGGCCATCTTGCCCTGCGCCTGTGCGGGCTACTGTTACAACTCAATGTATTAAGATCTCTCCTGAACTCTCTGTATGGTACTCTTTTTCAAATGAATGAAGTTTGGATCTTTTTCTTGAAAAAACTAATGTACTGGGAGAATTGTTCAAGAGATGTTTCTCCAAATCAATCGAATTGTTATTAATCATCCAATGATATATTTAAATTAAGCTAACGATGTAATATATTTTCAGAAATTGCAATAATTTTCTTAAAATAATTTTTTTAACGATGTCATTATTTGATCTAAAATTGTAGAACAACATTCTTAATTTTATTTCAAAAGGTACGTGCGTGTCCTCATACATGTATCTACTCTACTGTCCATAAAAGTGGCAAATACATCATTTTATTAAATATCCTGAATCAAATGATTTATTACAATATAACAGAAATAAAAACATTGGGAGATTCACAATATGACTGAAATAATCATTTAAATTTTATTATCTCATAACGAAGGGCATCAGTGGAGATAAAATAACTTGACCTATAGCTTGCACAAGATCACACAAAAAATAAATTTACAAAAAAAATACTCGGGGGGAAATAAGGAGAGATAACTGGATTGTGCAAGATTTTTGAGATGATGATGAAATTATGAGAAACGGGGGAGGGTTATGAGAGGGAATGGGTGCACGGGTCATCCCTGCTTTACATCTAACCCAACAAAACTTGGTTTCATTCAACAAAGCAATTAAGATTCCGGTAATCCCAGCTTCTAACCCACAGAAATCATCAGGAAGAAGCATAGGTTGGTTAATCCTCCTGCATAAGTTAATAACGCCGAAAAATTATCACAATCACCAAAATAGCACGTAATGTGCTCGATGATGAAAAGAAAGGTAGCAAAACCAAGGTGGCCAAAACACGATGCATTCACCGAGTAAAAATCGAGGATTGTTCGTCAATCAAAGCATTAAATCAAGGTAACTGGTTAACAGGCTGACACCCAGTTCATACATCTCTCATATCTACCAAAGAAAACCTATATTGGATAGGGTGCTTCACCGCTGGTTCTCCCTCCGCCTCACGTACCGTGTCCGGTCATTGTATCTTGGTCTGTCTTGTGCTCTTTGCGGCACCGGTTCAACCCGCTTCTGCCTCTCTGGAGATCTTTGCACTATCTCCCCATTCACAAATAATTCCGCTGAAGATTAACCAGATTAAAAACTGTCAATTTAGTGTTGCTTTCAATACGTAAAGTACTCTATCACTGCAGTACATAAATTTCAGTCATGGAAATATATAATGTCCATAAGTAGCTTGGGTAAGAAAGCAGTTTGGCAGAAAAAAAAGGAATTACAATGAATTGTGATATTTGCATTAATGAATTAGTTTCATCTTTACATTGACAATCTTAGTTTCAAACAGTGTTTTGAAACCGGATTGGACCGGGCCTGACCGATTTGTATCGATTCGGTTCGAAAGTCAGATTTTCGGTCTAATTTCTGGTTCATTTGGCTTTTTCGAACCCGGTTCAAACGAAATTAAACCGCATTAATTTTTATTTTTTTTCAAAATAAATGACATTGTTAGGAGTTGAAGTCACACCTTCATCAACCCATAACAAACCACTAACCAAGTACTCTATCAAAGTTATTGTATTAAATGGAATTCAACTATAACTTAAACTATTGTCCTTCTATTGGGTAAACATTATATAATATCTATATGTATAACACTTTGATGTTACATACTAAAAACATATTTTATGTATGCTATAAGATATATACATTAGTTATATAATTTATATCTACTTCAACTATATTTGAGTTGAGTGTATTTTATACCTGTTTTAATCCATTCCAGTTCAATTAGTTGGTTCAACCACTTTTTTCCCACCTTGCAGAAAAAGTCGTTCGATCCAGTTTTTAAGAATGATGATGTCATCATCCGGCTAAACCAGTTTGATTCCATGGTTCAACTCGATCCGACTTTTTCTGCAAGGTTTCCGATTCGGATTCAAAAACCTTGGTTTCAAATTCAAGTAAAAGAATAACTTCGCCAGAATGACTAGAAAATCAGCCCAGGAAATATTGGCATTTAATAGCTAAAGTTACCAGTAGCAAATATGAATGTAAGCGTATAAACGCCCAAAATATTACGGAACCATCGAACAAAACACCATTCGAATCGAAGCCAAAATAGTCATTCCTCAAACATTCTAACAACAAAACAACAACAAAGCATTTTTCCACATTAAGTAAGGTGGGCTACATGGATTCTTTGCCTACATTCAGATACATTTTGTGTCATCATCGGGCTTAGATAAAAAAAAAAAACTAAGATCCCTCCACATAATCTCATTCCAACACTTCTTGAGCCTTCCTTGCCCTCTCTTAGCCGGCTCAACATCCCAAAACTCGCATCTCCTTACTGGTGCATCAGTTGACCTCCTTTGCAAATGATCAAACCACCTTAAGTGATTTCCCCGCATCTTATCCTTGATCGGAGCTACACCAACTATCATTCTGATTGCATCATTCTGAATCCGATCTTTACGTGTGTCCACACATCCACCTTGGCATTTTCATTTCTGCTACTGCCATTCTCTGCACATGTCTATGGTTCATAGGTCAACATTCATATCCATAGAGCATAGCAGGTCTTACGACTGCTTTGTAAAAACTTCTTTTTGATTTTCAAAGGAATTTTCTTATCATGGAGACAGTAGAGGCTCCTCCACTTTACCCAACCTGCATTTATTCTATTAGTAACAACATCTCCATCAATTTCCCCATCATGTTGCAAAATAGATCCCAAGTATCTAAAAGAATCTCTCTTCTGAATGTTATTGTCACCAATCTTCACCTCGATTCATTCAGCATTACTTCCATCAAAAGTGCATCCATATATTCAATATTAGCCCTACTAGTACGAAATCCTTTAGTCTCCAATGCATGTCTCTAGACCTCAAGCTTCTCATTTACTACATCTCTAATATCGTCAATCAACACAATATCATTGGCGAATAACATACACCAAGATATCTCATCATGAATGTGACTTGTCAACTCATCCATAATCAAAGTGAAAAGGAATGGACTCAAGGTTGAACTTTGATGCAGACCAATGCTGATGTCAAAATAGTCAGCCTTCCCAAACTATATCTTTAATCAAGATGAAACCCTATCGTGCTATCTTTGATGAGGTTAATGTATAGGACATGTACTTATGAAAAGCTTATGCAAGTATTGCTTCCGTCTAGTCTCTATGTCCTTCTGAGTAACAAGCACGTAATCGTCCTCATTCTTAATGCATCTAACTTGAGAAAGAATCTTTGATCTTTCTTTCTCTTGTTTTAGCCAACCCGAATATATCCTTCCTTCTGACCCTCCTTAGGGGTTGTTCGGTTCGGGAATAAGTAGGAATAAGGACGGAGAATAAGGAGAATAAAGATCTATTCTCTGTTCAGTCGGAAAAATAGGAATAAGGAGAATAAGGTGGAATACGGGTAGGTAACGTGAAATAAAGATAGGAATAAGGGTGGAATAAGGTGAAATTATAGGATGTAGATGGGAATAGCCGTCCTCTTGGAAACCGCACCGGGCGGGGAATTGACCCCGTATTCCAGTGCTTATTCTCCAAACAAACAGGGCCTTAAAGTCGAGATTTTTAGTACAAAACTTCATAAGTTTTTGACTTAATTTTGCTTATAGCCTTCTTTGCTTCCTTCTTCGCGATTTTGTAGTTTGAGACAGTTTCATCTGTTCTATCCTTAGACACAGCTTTAAAGCATGCTCTATTAATTTTGAGCTTCTGTTGCACCCCTCCACTTCACCACCAATCATCCTTTTGACCTGGAGCTCCTCTCTTTGACTCACCTAACATCTCTTTGACTACCCTTCGGATACAAGATGCTACCGCCTCCCACATCTACAGTGCAGAAATTCTGTTTTCTTTTCCATTGAATACATTTTTTAATTAATAAGATGCACCAGTGACTGCTGATAAAATTGCTGATTTGTAACGTAAGCAAATATAATAGAAAAAAACTATATGTTTCAGTTCCTATTTTGAATGCAAGGTGGCTGCCGATAAACTTGTTGATTTGTATCATAAGCAAATTATCGAGCATCAGTTCCCACTTAAACATCCATTTTTTTCTTTTTTTAAAAAAGAGTAGAATACCTCCATAATCCTTGTTTTCGGCATCAACATAAGAATCAGGGAGGACGAACAGAACTCCAGGAAGACCTGCAGAAAAAGTCGTGTTAATCTTCATGTATTTGTTTAGACCCATGTAGGCAAACTATTGTACGATCAGACCCTTGTTTAGAGCTGAATTGGCACCCTTATTTAACAAATCGGAACCAGTGGAAAATTATTGCTTCAAGTATATGTAAATAAATGCAATCAATAGTGCATCTTAAATAACCAACCTTCGAGTTTGGTGGATCTCACATCCTCGTCAATCTCACATCCAAATCCAAATCCAATCTCACATCGAGTTTCCTCGTCAATCTCACATCCTCGTCAATCTCACATCCTCGTCAATCTCACATACATCCTCGTCAATCTCACATCCAATCTCACATCGAGTTTCCTCGTCAATCTCACATCCAAATCCAAAATAGCGCTCACAAGAAACATTATAGATCCGTTTCTTTGCTTCTTCCTCGCTAATTTAGCAAGTATAACAAACAAGCATTACTACAAAGGAGACAATTCTTTTGAAACGATACGAGAGAATAAAATAATTATTAATCCACTTCTTAGCTTCTTTCCCACTAACTTAATACACAAAACAGCATTTGCTACAGAGGTAATACTAAACCCTTTCGAAAAGAATAAATAAAATTCAAAACAAGAATTCTTTATTCCTTCACTAAACTTTTAGTGAATCCAAATCTGGTCGCCTGAGGATAATTAAGCAGGTGTGCTGAATGCCAAGCATCGTTTAAAAACAGATAAAAGATCAAACTTTGGGCTAGCATTGACCAATTAAAATTAATAACTTCATCAAGACTTGAAAAAAATAAAATAAGAACATCATGCTATTAGACTGCAATGAAGATAATTTGAAAAGAAATTATTGTTGGACTTTTTACCATTTATTTATTTCTAGAATTTATCATCTAACGACCATGTTGATGTGTTGCAAAGCCGTGTATACAGTCCATTCATCATTGTCCATTGCTAACACAACCTGGAATTATGTATTCCCATGCTGAATACTATTTGCGATGAAATGTGTATTAAGCATATGGGAAAAGAATTGAGAATGAATGAGATACTTTATTCAAGAGGTAAGAGGTTTCTTATATAGCGTGAAACTCTAGAGCCCAAAAGAGATAATTAGATAAGAGGCTTTCAAAAGGTTACATGACTCAATAATAAAGAGATAATGAATAGAAGATAATCAAATAACTCTAGCACTCCCTCTCAAGTAGGAGCATATCTATCGACCATGCCCAACTCGGAAATCAACCACGATATACGTTTCGCTGGTAAGGCCTTCACTGGGGAGATGCGATGGTGCTCTGGGGAACTACAAAGGCATAGGGTGGTGTCAGGCAGGAGAGAAGCGTGAGGGTAGCAAGAGGAATTGGGTGTGAACCGTAGGGTTTAAGAGTTGAGAAGGAAGAGAGAATAGGGTTTATTTTCACTTACTATAGGACAAAAAGTGAACTCAAGTCTAAGAAGAAAATGCACATGCACCTATTATATCAATTTGAAATAGATAAATCAAACTTTTACCCCCACCGAACAATTTTGAAGCCCTTGTTCTGCTGGTAGTTCACTTCCATTTCTCTTAACAAACCTCTAAATTGATATTGATGAGCAATTCATATCCAGCTATCCGCCATAAAAAAGAAAATTATATGGAAAGAGCTAGGGACCCTATCTATCGACCATGCCCAACTCGGAAATCAACCACGATATACGTTTCGCTGGTAAGGCCTTCACTGGGGAGATGCGATGGTGCTCTGGGGAACTACAAAGGCATAGGGTGGTGTCAGGCAGGAGAGAAGCGTGAGGGTAGCAAGAGGAATTGGGTGTGAACCGTAGGGTTTAAGAGTTGAGGAGGAAGAGAGAATAGGGTTTATTTTCACTTACTATAGGACAAAAGGTGAACTCAAGTCTAAGAAGAAAATGCACATGCACCTATTATATCAATTTGAAATAGATAAATCAAACTTCTACCCCCACCGAACAATTTTAAAGCCCTTGTTCTGCTGGTAGTTCACTTCCATTTCTCTTAACAAACCTCTAAATTGATATTGATGAGCAATTCATATCCAGCTATCCGCCATAAAAAAGAAAATTATATGGAAAGAGCTAGGGACCCTATCTATCGACCATGCCCAACTCGGAAATCAACCACGATATACGTTTCGCTGGTAAGGCCTTCACTGGGGAGATGCGATGGTGCTTTGGGGAACTACAAAGGCATAGGGTGGTGTCAGGCAGGAGAGAGCGTGAGGGTAGCAAGAGGAATTGGGTGTGAACCGTAGGGTTTAAGAGTTGAGGAGGAAGAGAGAATAGGGTTTATTTTCACTTACTATAGGACAAAAAGTGAACTCAAGTCTAAGAATCCATAAAAAAGAGCTAGTAGAGCGTCAAAAAAAAAAAGCTAGTAAAGGTCCTTGCTACAATATTTATGATCGATTCATTCTCGATAAAAAAGAAAAGAAGCATACCAGTGAGGTTTTATTTTTTTGAAGAACAAGAAGAAGAAAGCAATTGGAATCTATAAATTATATGGGTATTTAATTATTTGGATGAAATATTAAACACCCCCACCCCCTCTCTCTCTCACGGTAAGAAAGCAAAAGGAATAGGAAGGAAAACAACTTCCATAGATAAGTCTCCATTAAAACACTAGCCTAGAGCAATTACGTCCTATAGAGCAAGTCTCCACTGGGATTAGCTTAAACAAAAATGCATCGCTTGGAGCTGGCTAAGGCATCCAGACTAGTCTAGCCTAGATGTCCAAGTGAGCAACTCTCTCTCTCTCTATCGAAAAGGCACCAGGCTCTCTTTTATGAACATTGTGAATCTAGATTCTAATCTTAGAAGTGCAACTGCATTCAAAAGAGCCATTGACATTACCATGATGCCATGAATTTTTTGGTCATTGTGATTTAATTCCAACTAAATGAAAGTTCCGGATAATGCAATCATAGTGATTAGTAAGGCATTATGTTAATTAAGATAAAACCTAATCTCATTAACAAAACCTAAAATAATCATTGAAGTTTATTATATCATGATATTTTTTTAAGGAAAAAATGGCTTTCACCGTATAGGTGTGTACCCAAAAACTTCGTCATTTATCACCTCTTGAAATCGGTTACACGCCTAAAAAGGAAATTTTATAATTACATAATCCAGCTATCCGCCAACGCCTTAGCATGCACAACATTATTTTACACGTACGCTCTCCCTCGTCGAAAGACAACATAATTTCTTGCTAGACAGATGGCCCAAATAAGAGTGATACAACCGACCCGATCCTTTTCCGTTCCTTGCCAACCTTCCCCCGATGGATTCCTAGAAGTCGTCCATCCTGTTGCTTTGTGCCCCCCGAATGCCGAATAGGACCCAAGTATCCACCGAGTTCCTTCACCTGAAAAAAAGATGGTCCAAGTCCTCCGTTTTCTCGTGACACCGCGAACAAGTTTGATCGAAACCCGTTATGAGCCTGGTCAACCGAGCTCCTGTCAAGAGCCTCCCCCTCCTACAGATCCACATGAAGATCTTCACCCTAGCCGGAACCTTCCAATTCCATATTCTTATGCAATACGCATTGTACCCTCCCAGATCATGGATCTCAAGTCCATTCAGAGCTTTGTAAGCCTTCAACACCGTGTACAGACCATCATGCCAGCACCAGGAGTCTTTACCCTCAGTGGGCCCTGGCACGCTCTCAAGCTCCTCCAGCATCACTGCTAAATCGTCCGCCTGTTGTTCAGATAGCCCAGATCTAAACAACGGGAAAATAGAGTCACGGTCCCATACCTCAACCGTCGCGGCCTTCGGATTGGCAGTCAGCACCATTAGGCATACATCGTCCCCAACACTCCTTTTGAGACCAGTCATCTGCCCAGAATTTGAAACACGTCCCATCGCCCAGCACCGGCCTCAAGATCGGGTAGATCTCACGGGGCATGCTGCAGACACCGCGCCAAAAGCACGATGGAGCCATACCCAACTCCCTAGGGTGGGGAAATAGGTGTCCACCTTGTAAATCTTACAGATGACAGTGCAGACCAGACGGGAACAAACCCCCCAAATTCGAGCAATCCATCTACCAAGCAAGGCCTTGTTCATCACCTCCGGACTTCGAACCTCGAGACCCCCCCCCTCATCCTTCGAACAAGTGATCGTCTTCCAATCTACTCATGGGAAACCGTCCGAGGTCCCAGAAGAGGCCCAAAAGAATCTTCTCGTAATGCTTTCCATTTTCTTCCTCACCCCAATCGGGAGACACCTACAAGAGATAAAGAAAACCAGAATCGCAGAGAGCACAAAATTCAAAAGTACCAGCTTCCCACCCCTCGATAGGCAGACTGACTTCCACCTAGCTAATTTTCGTTCCAGCTTCTCAATCACGGGGTTCCAGTTCGACAAAGACTTTCTTCTTGCCACAAGGAGAATTCCAAGGTATCGCAGAGGCAGATGACCTCTAGGGGATCGGAGCCACCCCTCGCAACACGTGATCTCCACCTCCGACATCCCAAAGGGGATGAACTCCGACTTTTCCATGTTCAGTCTCAGGTACGAAACAAACCCGAAAAGATCAAGAACAATAAAGCTCTGCAGCTAAAGCCCCCCCCCCCACCCTCGCCAAAAGGATCGTGTCACCCGCATACTACAGGATAGGAATTGAAACCTCGTCCTTCGAAAAACCTTTTAAAAAGCCACCCGAAACCGCATAACCCACCAAAATTGCTAAGGCGTCGACGACAAGGATGAAAAGCAACGGTGCCAAGGGGTACCCCTATCTGACACCCCGCTTAAAAGAAACCACCCCTAAGCTAGCCATTTATCAGCACCGCGCACAATGCAGTAGTGACGCACCGTTTTATCCAAGCAATCCAGCCATCCGAGAACCCGCATCTATGCAAGGAGGCACAAAAAAATGCCAGTTCACGCAGTCAAGGGCTTTGGAGAAATCCACCTTCCACAAGATCCCTTTGGTTTTGCATCTACGCCACTCTGCCACGACTTCAGACGCGAGAACGATACTGCCCATTAAATGCATGCCGGAGAGGAAAATGCTCCGGGCCGACCAGATGATCCTGTTCAAAACAATCCTCAAACGATTTGCTAATGTCTTAGCCAGAATAAAGTAGATGACATTTGATAGAGCGATGGGGCGGAACTCCTCAATCCTAGTCACAACATCTTTCTTGGGTAGAAGGAAGAGGAAGGACTTGTTGAGTCTCTCAAAACCCATATTTCCCTCCAAGAATTCCGCAGCGACCGCCAAAATCTCCCCCTCAAGGAGGTCCCAGAACTCTTTGTAGAAAGAGACAGGGAAGCCGTCCGGGTCGGGGCACCCATCCTAGTTCAGATCATTCAAGGCTTCACCTCCCTCACATCTAAAAGCCTCATGAGAGACTCCGCATCACCCTCTGAGATGCAGCCCGCCCCTAATCCCGTCCATCTCAAGCCTCTATATGGCTCCCTTCTGCTCATAAGCTTGAAATAGTTCATGACCGCCCCTACCTGCGATTTAGAACTTCCTCCTCGTTCAGGTCTCTCTCATCCTCAATAGAATCCAATCGCATCATTTTAACCAGTACCAGATCCCTTCTCGTCCTGCGCTCTGCCTTGTTTATCTGTATGTATTCCAAGAGCCTAAGGCACAGAGTTGCCAGTTTATAGGCAAAAAACCTGTGTCGTTGAACCCTCAACTACCACTTCTGACTAGGTGGTAGCCACCAGATCACGAAAACCATCTTCCAGTAACCAACTTCTCTCGAATCTGAAGAGTATGCCCCTCTGCCCGTGCACGTATCCAAGCAGAGCCGTGTGTGGTTTGATCTTTCTCTGGGCAAAGAGCAAACGGTCGCCAAACTAAACATCTCCAGCGCTTCAACGGGCAAAAGGAACATGTTAATGCGAGATCTGGAGGAGCAGCTCCTCCACATGTATTTACAGTTCGAGGCATCAACGACCTCTAGATTCAACTCCTCGACCATAGCAGCAAAACGACCAGAATCGAGGTCCTGGGGTCCTCGCCCACCTGGCATGCCTTTCGCATATAACATGACATTGAAGTCACCGCACATCACCCACGCCAATCCCATGTACCTCTCTCAAACGCTGCGAAGCTCCTCCCAAAACACATTGTTTGCGGAGGCACCAGAGATGCCATGCGCAACTATGATCACGAACTTGAAATGATCGTCATTTTCATCAACAGAACGGAGATCGTGTGCACTAACTCGATCTCCTCGACCATTTCTAACAAGCCTCCATTCCAAGTGACCACTATTACCCCGGAGCTCCCACTTGCTAATCACGCACTGAACTCCGTGGGCCTAGGACCGCTAGTGGAGTTCCAACTCGCATAGTCCCAGGAGTCAGACCTTGGTTTCTTGCAAGCGTGCCGCATCAATATGCCAGTTCCGTAACAAACATCTGATGGTTGACCGCTTGCCAGTTTGGCCCAGTCCCCACATGTTCCACATCAAGATCTTCATCTTGACGCTTTGGGGTGACACCCCGATAAAGTTACACCAATAAGTTGTGCGACCTCGAGGGCAAAATCAGCCCGTCAAACCATCCCTTGATTTGACTGCCAAACCCTCCCTTGATTCAGCCAACGGACTGGTCCGACCGGCCTCCGAGTGCAGTGAGGTCCCTGCACCAGAGGAAACCATCTCCCATTAGCCACGATCTCCGACCCAACCGCGCTCGCAAGCTCTTTCATAAGCTAGTTGTGATCCTCAGCTTCATTCTCCACATGAATGCATTCCAGCCTCTCCAGATCCCATTGTGACTCATCGGCATGACGCCTCTTTCGAGAGGTGCAGCGTTGCTTGCTCCTCCTTTGCCTCGCACTTCTGACGCTCCCGTACAACCCTATACCTTAGTTTCTCGATCTGAGTCGGGCGACACCCTCTTTCACCTTCGCATGACGAGGTAGGACCTCAACAGTCCAACGATGCCCCAGCCCTGCCTCCTAATCCTGGGGCTCCAGCTCTAGCCCGCCAGGCGTATCCAGAAAGGCGTTGCGAGCCTCGACAACCGGGCGAACCTCGGTAACCGCCACGAGACCACAAGTATCGCCATGTACCACCACTAGATGATCAATCGGAGTAGCGATGTCATCCACAGGGTCGAAGAACTCCTCCAGATCAAAGACTCAGAGCCCACAAAGGAGCTCGATCCAAAACAAAGGCCATGGCTCGGGGAAATCCTCCGAGTCAAAGAGCAAGAAAGAGGGATCCCCATAACCGATATTGGAGCCGGGTTGTGCAAGGCATCAACGGACAACGTTGTGGAGAGCAATGCACTGGCACAACCTCCACCTTTAGGCGAATGGTCGAGTTGACCACACAATCACATCGAAGGTGCCCAACCTTCCCACATCTGAAGCAAGGCGGCTCCGTTGTCGGGCACACCTTTGACAGGTGGTCCACATGGCCGCAACAGAAGCACCATATCGACTCTCCCTTCTTGAACTCCATCCCCCCATGCGCCGGAGACTCACTTTGTGCCAAGGGTGACGACCCGCACCGCTAATCAGATCAAGGCCTCCTGACTTTGTCCTTCGGTGGCGCCCTCAAACCCAACCCTTCGACATCTCCGGTGACCCTCCGCTCACTGGGGAAACCCCTCTGCTCGCTGGGGGTGGCCCTCCGCTTCCTGTGGGCACGCTCCGCAGCCAAAAACCCTTCGCTCCCGCCTCTCACGGTGGCGCTCCTGCCACTCACTGAGGCACTCCCTCAGCTCCCTCTCGTGGCACTCTCTGTAGAAATCAAAGATATTGCTCCCTCCACTCCAGCCGCTCACTGAGGCAGCCCACAAATGTTCGTGATGATTATATCATGATATCAAATGACTAATTACATTTAATGCCAATAATAGAATCCAATTTCATGTTAATGGATCCGATAGAATCAAACTTTACATTACGGTTAACCAAAAGGGGCCTCAGTAAATTCTTCTGACGGTTGGTTTCTTTTCTCATTCCACTCTTCGGGGTATTCCTTCTTCCAGAGATGCGTAGCAACAAGTGCTTTTCCAGCAGCCAGGAGAGTACTTAGGAGAAAAATGCCGCTCTTAAGGAAATGATACTTGCATACGCATCATGCCATCAACTCACGAGCCACAAATATAAGACGCTCACATCCACACCCCGAACAAACATAACAAGACGATTCCTCATAATTAAAAACATATTTTTTTTAGCAATCCAAATCCTAAATCACTCAGAAACATCCCAAGATTCAGATTTTAAAGCAAACCACATCCACAATGCGCAGCCAAATAAATTCATCATAATATTTTCTAAAAAACACTTTATTCGTGCAATCAATATCCTAAATCAGTGAGGGACCTCCCCAAAAAAGCAGTTTTGACGGCAATTTACACATCCCAAAAGATTAGTTCTGAATTTCTGGAAAGTCCGTACCTTCCAACGACCTTTGCGAGGGTTTCGATGTAGCAGTCGATCATCTGCTGCTTAGTGGCCCCCTCCCCGCCGGGCTTATCCATAACGATCAACCAGTGCTCGTAGTCGCATCCTGGGAACAGCGGGGCCATATCGGTTGGGGGACGGTCGCTGAAGCTGGAACCGCTGGAGCGAGAGCTGAGAGGGGAGTAGACCGAATCACCGGAGCGGTGGACCCTGCAGCTGATGCTGTGCCGGCGGCGGCGCATGGGGAGGGAGAGGACGTGGCATCTGCGGAGGAGGAAGGAAGCAGAAGAGGGTGGAGGTGGGAGGCGGCCGAAAGCCGGAGGGATCAGGAGGGCAGCTCCGAAGGCGGTGGTGGCCATTTGTTGATGAGAGGGAGTGATGGGAGGGTTTGCCTTTGGAGGGGTGGATGCTTTGAAGGGGGGGAGTGGAGGTAGACTCTTGTAGGCGTAGCCATCTTACCCCGGTAAGGGGATACATCTTTAACTAATTTACTACTGTATCGGATTTATACATATTGTGGTATCTATATCAGCAAATATCTCTATTGGAGTATGCATATCTATTTATATATACAATTGAAGATTTATTTTTAACTATATGTAATATAATTTTATATATTTATTATTATATTTAATGTAATTCTTATGAAATAAATACATTTAGTGTATTTATAGCTTGTGTAATCTATCCAATGAGTGCTTGAAACAACATATACACCTGCAAGTTAAAGATGTCTACTGTGCGAAGACATGTGATTAGTATGTGACATTGTTAAAATCAAAGTAATATGATAATAAGCACAAGTTCTAGGTAGAGAAGTAAAGGGGGTTTAGTGTTGCGGAAGTGGAGAGGTGTGTTAAGGAGGCTTTATATTTTAGAGGAAGCCATAGCTCTTGCTCATAGCACGATCAAAGGCGTGAGAGAGAAAACAAGTGAGGAGGACAAGAAAAAGAAGCAAAGGTCAATAGGTTGATTCGAGTTGGGATTGAATCGAAGAGGAGAAGTAACATGGGGGGAGGAAAGGACTGATAGTAGAGACTCAAGAGCGACAAGAAGGAAGAAAGGAAGAAGGAAAAGAGGAAGAAGAAATGGATGAGGAAGAAGAATAGGGAGAAGGAAAAGGAGAGAATTAGTTCTACATTAGCTTATTCTGCCCAATGAGAAGGGGCTTAGCAGAGCTCCTTCAGTTGTCTCCTCAAAACCTAGTGAAGTGTGTCAAGGCTCAACAACTAAATTGAGTTGTAACAGTGGTGTGTATCCTACTAGATCGTGTCGGCGTTCAAAGGTGGTGTCGCTCTGCCACCTCAATAAGTGCCTTTCTCTATCATCAGAAGGGGATTCTTGGAGGCTGGAAACTCAATCTTGCATAGAGGATAAAGGTCAATGGTTACTGGAGGATTAGTTTTAAACCCATGCTAGTTGCTATAGGGGAAGTGGAGAGATGAGGTAGTTATTGAAGTTTGTGCAATGATGAGTAGGGGTGATGTGGCTCAAGAAGTTATGGAAAAGATCGGAGTAGAGGCAAGCAATTGTTGTTGAGGTCACAATGAGGTGTGATGTAGGTTCGTGCTTAGGTAAGAACATGGCGGTGGAGAAGAAAGAGCTAACCATATAGTCAACTCTTTGAAGTGATGTGGTGCAAGATAGTTGGATGGAAGACAAGGGGGGACCAACCTTGCGGCTTTGATCGGGTGTTGATCACAAAGATCGAGATTCCTAACGTCCGATCTTGAAGGGCCTGTAGTGTCTGACAAGTCGAATCCGACAATCATTGTAGCGACTGCTCTCACGGCACTCGTCACTCAATAAATGAAAATCAAGCAAACAATCAACCATGACATGTAAAGCAATGACTAAAATGCGGGGGTGAAATTTATTATACCCTACAAAAATATAAGTATAGCACGTAAGTGTATGGGTTGAACCACTGAGAGCAAATTGTGGATAGGTATAATTATTATTAAATCAATGACTAATAATAATATTAATTATTATTTTTGTATATTTTCTTATTTTTGATTTTTTGTAGGGGTTTAATTATATTTAATTTTTATATATTTTTAGTTATTTTATATTTTATATTTTGAAGTTTTTATTTTTTATTTTTAATTTTGCAAAAATTTAATTACTTTTTATTTTTAAAATATAATATATATTTATGTATAATGATGATGATATTATATAGTATATATATATCTAAAGGGATAATATTTTTTGAAAGTTTTAAATATAAAATAAACTCAAAATGTCTAAACTAAATGTTTTTGTGTTTGTAATATTTTTATCTATTTTTTTGATTTTAATATAATTTTTGCTAATTTTTATGTATTTTTAATGTATTAAAATATACAAACCAAGGAATAGAATAAATAGGTTGAATTGTTTGGGGTATTGAAAATAGATAATAGTCTCAAATGTACCTAAACTATTTTTAATATATAGTAATATGATATAAATAAAATATAGGATAAAAACTATTTTTTGGATTTTTAATGAATTTTTACTATTTTTATATTCTTTTAGGATTTTGTGATTTTTTAGGTTTCTTTTTATATTTTTTAGTGATTTTTGGTATAAAGGTAGGATATATAGTAATATACTAATACTATTTTTGAAAATTTTGAAGTTGTCTTTTATAATTTTTAAGAATTTTAATATTCAAATAGGGAATAAATGGATCCTATTTAATTTTTAAAAAATAGGAAAATTACATTAAAATGCCAAAATAAAATATAGGCATGAATAAGCAACAAGTCAAGCATCTAATATATTTTCCCAACATTTAGACATTACAAGAACTAATTAATAAAAATGAAAATGCATAAAATAAAATACAGACCTGGTAGGGATATAATTGCAATAAAAATGAAAGGCCAGGTGCTTGAGTGTAAAATATCCCAAAGTTTATCACTAATTATACAGATTTAAGAACTAAACTTAAATACTTAAAACCAGAGGGGCATATATGCAAAAATTACATCACCTCATGTGGCACAACACGTGAAGCGCAAGGACCTATATGTAAATAACAAGGGCATATGGGGCCCACTGTATATATTACACAAATATTTAAACTATAGTTAATATTTACATGAGCTTAAATATAAAAATGTGATAGGCTGGAGTGACGTTTACCCACTTTCGGCGCCATCCAGTAGCGTTGCGTCTCCATGTGGCATACTTAAGTCAGATCGGGTGGTGGATAAGGGCGTTGATTTGCTTCTGATCTGACGACTAAGAAAGAATATGGTGCTCCTCCCTCGATCTAACGACACTTGGGTGCCTTGCAAGAACACACAAGAACAACAGAGGGGATTTGCTTCTATTAGAATTTCCTCGTTCCTCCAGCATCCTTCTTTAACTCTGACAATCCCATCTTGTTGCTGCGCTCCTCTGCATCTATAGGTGGTCACCAATGGCTCCAGGTCCTAGTGATAGGGACTTGAAAGGGGGCTTCGCCTTCAGCTAACCTGGAGCACCAAATGGGCTTCGATTCCTTCTCAGATCTGCATAAAAAAGTTCAGTGGCTCAAGGTGTGTCCCCTCGACCAGTTGTTGAAGCTGGGCAGTAGATGGATGAGTGGGGAGAATGAGCTCCGATGAATGGCTGAGGAGGAAGCTTGGATCGAGCTTGATCCTTGCAGGATCAAGATGGGAAGATGGGGTTCGGATGGAGAAATGAATGGTCAAGAAGATGGAGGTGATTGTGGGTCGAAATAGGAGGAAATGTTTGGCGAATCAGAGCTGGAGTTTGAAGCTCCAACTAACAAAGATCTTAAAATTAAGTTAACCTAAGCCCCGAGTGCATAAACTAATAATTAGACTACAATGCAAGAAGAAATGTGATGAATAAAACCTAATCTAACAGTTCAACCTAACCTAGATCAGGGAGAGGAGGGTCCTTCACTGGAGATACTCCGACGATGGCAGATCACTCCTTCCTCCACCTTAACCATGACGACAAGGCTGGGAACTGCGTGTTGTCACGATGGGCTCTGACTAGGGACTCCTCTTGGGGTTATGGGGGAACAAGTAGGTTCGAAATCAAAAATAGGGGAGATGGGTATTATCTTATAGATAGAGTGAGGGGCAAAAGAGGCTGAGCGATTGCATGAGGATGGTGAGGAGTTGGTGGAGTCTAAGGAGACGGCCTGGAGTAGGGATGTGGTAGGAAGGTTGAGGTCTTGAGGAGGAGGGTGGTATGGAGGAAGGAGAGGAAAATGGAGAAGAAGGGGGCTTCACGTGATTCTGACAGAAGTCAGAGGAGCAGAGGTATTGTTGACCAGCTGGTCAACAAAAGGAGAGCTCTGGTTGGTCCACGTGGACCAACCAGAGAATTTCAGGGAGGAAATCCATTATTAAATTTAAAAGAAATAACAAATGAATTTATTAAATAAAAGCCAAAAATAAAACTTGTTTTTTATTTTATGTATAATTTTATTGATATTTTTATGTATTTAAATAGCCTTTTTTATTAGGTATTAATACTCACATGTATATACATAAGTATATTTACCTATATTTGAGGTATTTTATTTTAAATATGTATTCTGTATTTTATTATTATATACACATATTTTATATATTTATAATATATTTAAATACATATTGATGTATTCTATTTTATTTTTCTGATTTTATTTATATAATTAAATAAATAAGGATATTTACATTATATGCATAATATGCATATATGTCTTAATACATTATTTATTTTAATGTAATTTTAATGCATTTATTTTGTGTTTGTTTTAAATGTATTTTAAATAATATTTACAAGTATATAAAAATGTAAGAAAGCTGAAAACACAAAGAATAAATAAATTAAATAAAAAATACATGTCTATGGGACAATGGGACCCAGAAAGCCGACTTTTGCATCGTAACTCCATTTTTAATGCATCCGCCTTCATTAAAAAGATAATTTAATTTTATGAACAATAAATGTGGGTTTGATGAATTTTGAGTTCATATAAAGGATATACATGTCTGCGAAGTTTTGTCTGCGACTTTTTTTTCGGTGTGCCCTAGTCACATTGTGTATTATTTTTCTTGGCAAATATTTTTATATTTTTCTATGTATTTTTACATACAAATTTCATGTTGATCATTTATTTATTTGAGGTGTATAAAATGGAAAATAAAATATGGTATACATGGTTATTTATTGGTGATTAAATTAGGGTTTTAGTTGTGTTTTTGTGTGATTTATAGGCCCTATCTCACTCTACTTTATTCCAAATCGACCAAATCAATAATGACTTGGTCTGGGGGTTTAGGGTCATTCAATGCGCCATCTCTTTTTCTTTCATTTATTCTTTTATTTTAGAAATAAATAACCTATATTATACATTATTTATAGGTTAAATAAAGGGTATTATTTTACACAAATTAATGCCATTTACATGCATTTAAATAGGGATACAAGGTCAAAATGAAAGAATAAAGGTGGTGAAATGGAGATTCATCATCCCCCCTCAAATATTTGCCTTTGCTAGCCCTAGAAAACACTTATGATAAAATGAAGAAAAAAAAGAAAGAACTTGGAATAATTTTGACTTTCAAACTTGTCTTGATAAAATCAAAGTTTGAATCTTAGTAAAGACCTTGAGATTTTTAGTGTGTTCGAAACCACATTCAAGTTAGGAATTATGACACAACAACCATTAGGTTCCACGCTCCTCTACCCGGTTCAATCCAACAGCCTGGTCAGGACCATCCTTTCAGACATATACTCGTGTAACCTTGAAATGACATGCACCATGTGTGCAAATTGTGTTAACTCTTCCCAAACAAATTGTTGAACTACCAAGTTGTCTCCTCCTCTGGTAACTCATCATCGGGAAGATGGATATTTCCTTCTAAGTTCAGATGTGTGCTAGTTCACAATGAAGGAGGGAGAAGTTAGAAGAAAGGGAAAATAAGTGGAAATGGACAAGTGTAGTCGCATTTTTTATGAAGCTCGGCCAGTGTGACCAAGTCTCCACCAAGAAGCATGCCTTTTCTGGAAGCTCAAAATTTTGGAATTTTTGTAGGCTTATTTTTTGGATTTTTTTCTTTGCTTGGCATTGCTCTGCATTATTGCTTTGTTCCGATGGATATAGATTTTTGTTCCGCCCATGTTTTGGATCTTGGAAAAATTATGCTAGCAGACCATTCCTCATCAGAAGCTTTATTTCAATCCATCTCCAATCATCAGATGTCCATGCTACCAGAGGAACATGGGGTTGAAGTACCGGTTTCGCTAGTCCCAAAGAATGGTTCCTGAACCACCCTTGACGAAGCGACCTAGTATTGTTCTGACTTAGACTTCAAGATATTTCAATAATCTATCTTGGTTGAGCTAAGTATTAAGTGCAAGGTCTCTAGTCAAGACATTGTCTCAGGAGTCGGACATATGACATGAAAGGTTCTAGTTAGACATACTACATCGACTCATGAACACAGTCTCGTGGAACCTAAAGAATCAAGTCAAGATCACCAGAAGCGTACCAATTCTAGTTATGAACAGGTTTCTCTGAAATTAAGTGGATTAAGGTTTAGAACAAGCTCTAATTTTCAAACTTTATTTATACATGTTCAATTGTCGTCATCATTCCGAAAAATGTGTATGCAAACACAATGCAAGAAAATTTTTTTGTGAAACTATTTTTTGATTTTGAACTTTTTATGGATTATTCAAGATGTTTTGCAATTTTTATGAAATTTTGAAAATATTTTGCAAATTTTTGTAAGTTTTAAAAATTCTGAAAATTTTAGGGGGCTTTAATAAATGTTAGTGCACGTGTATGCACAAATATTTATTAGGTGTGGGTTTTACATAGAAAATTTGTACATAAGTCAAGTGTCTGTTATTATTCACAGATTTTATGTGCAAGGGTTGTGTGTGTATATGATTTATAAACTATTTTATTAAAGTTGTTATTTAGCATAATTATTTACAAGGTTTTTAAAAAATAATTTGAAAATATTTTTACAAACATTTTGAAAACTTTATTTTAGCAACTGATTTTTACAAATACTTTACAAACCTTTACAAAATTTGAAAAACATTTTGCAAAGATTTTTCCAAGGCATAGATAGATTTTTCACAATATTTCAAGCAATTCCAAATCATTTGCAAAATATTTTTCAACACATTTTATTCAAAAAAATGAAATAAAATTTTGCAAATATTTAAAAAATATTTTCACAAAGGTTTGAAAGCATTTTGCAAAAAAAAATTCAAATGGTTTGGAAAGATTTTTCAAGACATTTTACAACAATTTTTTTAAATCATTTTGCAAAACACTTTAAACCAGTTTATTGACTTTATAAAGAAATTTGAAACATTTTATACATATTTATATTGATTCTTTACAGTTGAATCATATACCGTTACCCATTATAGTATTAACCATATTATTGAAATACAAAAGTATGAGGTATGGATAACATATATACATCATATATTTGACGCCCATACACTTAATGCGAACTATGTCCTCACGGTGATCAAAGAGAAAACGAGCGACCTAATTGTTGCTTCGCTTTTTGAGGGGTTTTAATTATATTGAATTATGAACAATGGCGTTGCAACCCAATCAAGCGTCAACAAACAAACAATTCTTCTTCTTCTCAAGCTACAAAAATAATTACAAGAATAATGAAGCGAGAGAAATTTTTGCTACTTATTTACCTGTATAGCAACATGATCGAACTCGGGGAGGCTACAATTCTCGAGGGTTATTCAATTAATCGAAAATCAATTAAGAGAAAAAGGAATCTCAATGGCAAACTATCTTGGTTTTTTTGTGATTTTTTTGTCTTTTTATTTTTTAATTTTTCCTTATTTCTAATTTTTTATTTTCTGATTTTCAAATTTTTAATGATTTTATTTTGCAGTTTTTTTTTATTTTCAAAAATAAGGAACAATATGCACAAGGGACAAAATACACACACCACGCTCTTTTCATATTTTTCAGAATAATCAGAAATGTCCCGAAAATCCAGAGAAAATTTTCAGATGTTTTTGTATTTTTTTTCAAAATCAAACAGTGGTAAAAATGATAAATACTGCACAACCTAGAGTAATTTGCAACTTAAAAATATTTTAAGTGCCTAAAACTCCTGGAAATTATTTTTATGCTAAACTATAGATAAATATCCACAAATAGAAAGTAAAATCATATTTTTTGGATTTTGTAGAATTTTCTGTGATTTTTCTAAGATTTTTGATAAAATTTCAACTTTTGGGGTTTTGAAAAGAATTAATACACAAAATGGATAGAAAGTAAAAGACAATGAAAAGAAATTAATCTAATCTTTTTAGAATTTTTAGAGCAATATTCAAATTTTTATGATTTTTCAAAGTTCAAACAGGGAAAAATGACATGTTTTTGATTTTTTAATAATATCAAATGATGATAAAATGCAAGGAAAAAATCACTATAGATAGATCAACCAAACATGAGATAACAAATTTTTATAGAATTTATTGAGCACATATGTTATTTATTTCAAATGAAAAGAAACATGAAAAATAGAGTCTGGAAAAGACTTAAATGTAAATTTCTAATGTTTGTACCTTAAATAAATAACAGAAATAAAATAGATGGCGGAAAGTGCAAATTACCAATCGTGCAGTGCGTTGGATAGATGGGGATCTTTTTGTAATTCTATAAATCACCTAGGGCTTAAATGTAATTTCACCATTTTTTAATATCTTCCTAGGGTTTCCTGGATCTCTTGTTCGTTCTCAAAGTTGAGGCACAAGAGTGCCTCTCTTCCGGTTCCTACTTTCGTTCTATGCCAAAGGAGTAGGCGCCGCTGCTCTTGTAGATCATGGAGGATGCGGTTGCCACGGGCCGTAGCGGTCAGTGAATGGAGCAGGAGGAGAGTTGCGCGATTACGGTAAATCGACGAGCGTTGGCGCATCAGAGGAGTGCATGGAGGCTGAGGGAGCCTCGCGCGGGCGTGATGGTGACTGAGGAAGTGTGGCCTGGGCGACACATGCCCAGGTCGGGGGCGACAGACGGTGTGGCTGTGCAGAGGGGCTCAGCGATGGAGCATGGGAGATACCGCTCTGCCTTAGGCGGAGATAGGGGCATGCACGCTCGGCGTGTGGTCTTGGCTCGCGCAAAGGTCTTTATGGAGGGCCGCTCCAAGCGACGTCGCAGCCAACAGCGACGGGATTCATTGATGGACTTCGGCGGACAGAAGAGGCGGCCATCGACGGTTGACGGAAGGATGCGGACAGGCGGAGGTCGGTTGCCGTTGGGAGCGGTGCAGGCCGCTACAGGCGGCTCTTTTTTTAATTTTTTATTCATTATTTTGTAAAAATAGAAATGAAATAATAAAAAACTTTTTTAATTTTTTTAAATAGAAACTGTCAATAGTTTTTTTTATTTTTTTTATTTTCTTATTTTTTGTTATTTTTTTATTTTATCCCATAAAACAAATGTTAGACAAATAACTATATATGTTATTTTTTAAATTTTTTTATTTTTATTTTTCTGAATTAGAAGATGACTCAAGCATAATGCATCATCTCTACTTATTTAAATAAATATTAAAACAGAAAAAAATATGTGAATGGGGATCCGACGAAATGGAAGAATCGAATCCGAGTCTACGACCACCGTGCGTGGTCGGAGTTGAGAGATTGTGTGAGGTAGAACGTGAAGCGATAAAATCAAGAAAATGAGATGAAAACTCAAGATCGATGATGAATCAAATCGTAATGGATTTTAAGAACTAGAAAAAATGACAACGAAATAAAAATGCGAAAAAATAAAACTAAGGTTAACTTAAGATAAAAATAAGAGAAAATGTGGATCTCACTTTAGGAGCGAAAAAGATCTTAATTACCTCGACAAAGGTCGACTCGCTGTCACCAGATGATTCAGAGGCTAGGCACCCTTCTATGATAAGAAGACTCTTGGAGATCGGGCTCTTCTCACCAAAGATTGATCCATTTGGAATGAGGGAGAAGGAGCCATATAAATATAAGATAATAATTTGAAATTCAAAATTTTGAAATGAGATAAAGAGATAAGGAAAAAATTGAAATTAGATAGAGATAAGAAAGAGATTAATGTTAAAATTATTTACAAAAATTATTTTTGTGTATTTTCGCCACTTAATTAAATTGAATAAAAAATGTTAGAATTTTTATTTTTTTGTGGTGGTTATTTAAGAAGAGCAACTATATACATGTACTATATACATATGGTACATTATATACATAGTTAAATAAGGAAATAAGTTTTTTTGTTTTAAAATTATTATTATTATTGTTGTTCTAAATAATTGGTAAAAATATTTACAAATATTTACAAATACAATATGTACAAATAAATGCTAAAATTGCACAAACCACCCCAGAAAATCGACTTTTCAACCATAACTCCAAAAATTATGAAATCACAGTTAAAAATAATTTAATTCAGAATACAATGGAAGTGAGTTTGATTCAATTTGAGTTTATATGAAGCAGAATTGATCTTTCAATTATCACTTAGTAGCTTTTTCCAAGTGTGGTTGCTTTTATTCTGTACAAGATTTGATTGTGCAATTATTTTTATTATTTAGGACATCTTTTTATTTACAACTTTTGTTGTGAACATTATTTTGTTTGAGGTTAATTTATGTACAAATAAAATAGTGTAAGTATACAAATATATACATCACACATTTTTTATTTTTTTGATTAAGGATCCTATCTCCCCCTACTTTAATCCTGGTCGATCAGGTCAAGTCTTGACCTTCTCTCATGATTCGGGTTAGCCTGTATCTATTACATATATACAGTATTCTTTTTTTATTTTCTTTTCTTTATTTTTCCTTTCTTTCTTTCTTTATTTATTTTAGGTTAAAAATGGTAAGAAGTGTACAATATTTACACATAGATGCAAGTTAGTAAGAATATGGAGTTAGTATTATATACAAGTATTTTATAAGGGATTTTAAGCTAAAATAAATGAATAAAGATGATGAAATGCAGATTCATCATCCCTCTATGCATTACCTTTGCTAGTTCCTTAGCAAACACTTATTTGAAAGAATAAGTGAATAAAAAGAAAAAGAAAAAGAAAGGAAAAATGAAGAAATTAGTACAATATTAAATATTAACTTATCTTCATAAAATTGTAGTATGGAGCTCTGTCAGACCTTTGGATTATTAGTGTGGCGAAACCTTAATTGGAAATGGATTTAAAACCTAATAGCCTCTAAGTTCCATAAGACTCCTATTCAGGTCTCCTCAACAGTCAGGTCGGAACAAGTCTACAACAACAACAACAAAGCCTTTTCCCACAATTAAGTAGGGTCGGCTACATGGATTTTTCGCCTCCATTCAGATCTATCTTGGGTCAATCTCGGACTTATATCCAAAAAACTAAGATCCCTTCGTATAGTCTCTTTCCAACACTTTTGGGCCGTCCTCGCCCTCTCTTAGCCGGCTCAACATCCCAACACTCGCATCTCCTAACCGGTGCATCAGTTGACCTTCTTTGCAAATGACCAAACCATCTTAAGCGGTTTTCTCGCATCTTATCCTCGATCGGAGCTACACCAACTTTCTTTCTGATTGCATCATTCCGAATCCGATCTTTACGTTAATGTCCACACATCCATCTTAGCATTTTCATTTCTGCTACAGCCATTCTCTGCACATGTCTATGGTTCACAGGCCAACATTCAGAACCATAAAGCATAGCAGGTCTCACGGCTGCTTTGTAAAACTTTCCTTTAATTTTTAAAGGAATTTTTTTATCACAGAGAACAGCGGAAGCTCCTCTCCACTTTAGCCAGCCTGCATTCATTCTATTAGTAATATCTCCATCAATTTCCCCATCATGTTGCAAAATAGATCCCAGATATCTAAAAGAATCTCTCTTCTGAATGTTATCGTCACCAATCTTAACCTTGATTCCTTCACCATTGCTTCCATCAAAGGTGCATTCCATATATTCCGTCTTAGCCCTACTTATACGAAAACCTTTAGTCTCTAATGCATGTCTCCAAACCTCAAGCTTCTCATTTACTCCATCTCTAGTCTCGTCAATAAGCACAATATCATCATCAAATAACATACACCAAGGTAACTCATCCTGAATGTGACTTGTCAACTCGTCCATAATCAAAGTAAAAAGAAATGGACTTAAAGCTGAACCTTGATGTAAACCAATGTTGATATCAAAATAGTTAGTCTTCCCCGTCAGGGTCCTTACACAAGATAAAGCCCTATCATACATATCCTTTATGAGATTAATGTATAGGACAGGTACTTGTCTCTTCTCCAAAACTCTCCACAGTATCTCTCGTGGGACGGAATCATAAGCCTTCTCCAAATCAATAAAGATCATATGAAGATTCTTCCTTTTATCTCTATAAATCTCCATTGTTCTCCTCAGCAAATGGATGGCTTCAATAGTTGAGCGACCTGGCATGAATCCGAATTGATTTTCTTTTACTTGGGAAACTTGCCTCAATCTTCTTTCGATCACACGTTCCCAAATTTTCATAGTGTGACTCATCAGCTTGATACCTCTGTAATTTGAACAATTTTGAATGTCTCCTTTGTTCTTATAAAGTGGCACCACGATACTCCTCCTCCAATCTTCAGACATTTTCTTGCTTCGCCAAATAACATTGAATAGATTCGTAAGCCAAGTCAAACCACGCTCACCTAAAACTTTCCATACTTCTACAGGGATGTCATCCGGTCCAACACCTTTCCCAGGTCGGAACAAGTCTACATACACAAATTCTTATGACTATAAATCTCTAGTTGTACGGTGTAAGTGAAATATAGCTCCCCATCTCAAACATAGCAAAGAAACATCCTCCCTCAACAAGGTAACTCTAGTCCCCCGATTTAGCAACTCTTTCCTTAATGAGCGTGGATATTCCCTTCTAAGTTTAAGTACAACCAGCTCAAGAAGAGGGGAGATGGAGAAAAGAATGGACGGTAACCAATGTAGCTACCTATCCTTGGATGCATAACCAGTGTAGCCAAGTCATCCAGTTGCAAGCTTAAAAAAAATTGACTTTGAAGCTCTTATTAATTTCTTTTTCTTCTTTTGTCCTTGTATATAAACTCCGACATGCATTTTACTTTTCAATCGGGCCTATTCACTTTTGGAGATTCTGCATTTTTTCCTTTTTTTTGAAAATATATACAAGGTGCAGCATGCACATAAGGAGTTTTTCCTCTTGAGCTAGTAGACTATCCCTCTTTTGAAGCATTATTGCAACCCCACAACATCCTGTCTTTAGACCTCAACATCGATAGACCAGGTTGAGACGCACTTCCATCCCTAGAGGAAGACGAGAGGTTCCACCTAGATGTACTACCCTCGTATGCTATTCCAAGCCAAAAGATTATGCCTCCTCACTACCTCCTCCATGAAGAGCTACGTGTAGAGTGCTTGTCCAAGATAAGCCACGGTCTGAAAGAATCATGTGTGTGTTGTTAAATGTTCTACTTAGACTAATCAAGATGACATGTGAACATAGTCTTATGGACTCAAAGAATTAAATCACTAGGACCTGAAAAGTCTTAACTCCAATTCTTATAAGGTTCCTCTGAAATTAAGTGGATTAAGGTCCCACTAAGGTCCATTCTTCAACTTTATTCCAGACTTAATTTAAATGTCAATACTATCCTGAAAAATACATATGCAAATGAAAGAAATATATATAATGCAAAAAGTAAATTTTTTGAAACAATTTTCTAATTTTGAACTTTTTATGGGTTTTTGGAAAAGCAAGGAAAAATGATGCACACGCGAAAAGAGTTTTTAATGCAACTTTTTATAGATATTTGGCTTTGTAGTTTTTTTTTTCAAAAAAAAGAAAAAGGGTTAGTAAAATATATACAAGAATATACAATATTTTTTTGGTTTTTTTGGTTTTTTTGGTTGTTTTTTTGTTTTTTTTGTTTTTTGTTTTGTTGTTGCTTTTTGTTGTTTTTTATTTTTTTGTTTGTTTTTTGTTTGTTTTTTGTTGTTGTTTTTTTGTTGAAAGGTGATCAAAGTCTATACACATACACAGGTGGATTTTACAAATTTATATACATATCCCCATAAATAAACATATTTAAAAGGGCGAGTTATGTCTAAAGTATATATACAATATATACGACACCCCCTATACTTAGCTCGAACTATGTCCTCATAGTGATCAGAGAGCGACAAAGGAAGACATAACTCGTGCTAAGTATAGAAAAGTTAAAAGACTCCTATGCTACAATGATTCAAAGAGAAAAAGAATAGAAGTCGGTGATCCCCCCTATACTTAGGATCAAGTCATCCTAAGTATAAGATTGTACAGAAGGGGAAAACCGATGCAAAGAATGTACAGACTCAAAAATAAAAAACATGATATGAACAACATCACCCCCCTATACTTAGGGCAGAGCACATCCTAAGTATAGCATACACACATAGAGAGAAAAGGGGTGAATGATAAAACAAAAGAAGAAATAATGAAACGAAATGATATACAAGAGGAGTAGATGTACAAAGGTCAAGAAGGTCGAAAGCGAACCTTCTTGCGGGACCGCTAAGGTATAGATCTGACAAGGTGTAGGTCGATATTGGGATCATCATTAGACATGAACTAATCATGATCAATGAAGAATGTATCCTCAGTAGTCTCAGAGTGTGAATGCACGAATCTGTTAGTGGAAGTAGTGTGGTCATGTCTTGCCTGGGAAGTCTCGCAAATATCAAAGTAAAAAGGCTCGAAATCATTATCAGAAAACGTAGGATCAATTCCAACCTGGCCAACCTCTACTGTATCATCATCTTTATCAAAGGCTCAAATTCTTTTATAAAAGCAATCAAATCAAATTTGGCTTTATAGGTCTCATCTAAATCAGGGTGAATAGGAACAGACTCATCACTGAAAATAGTCAAATCATGTTCGTTCTGTCTAGTCTCAGAGTCAGCCTTCCGCTCTAGGGTGTCTATCGTGTAAATCCCACAGATGTCAGAATGCATCTTCACATACTAGAAGGGGGAACTCAAAGGTCTATTCTTTTCGAGTCTTCCTCCTTGAAGAAGAATTCTTGGGTTTCATTATCATCCAACATACAACAAGAATCTTTGATATTATCATCAACGTCAAGGTCCTTGGGGTTGGCTAACATGGACACACTCTCATGGGATGCAGGTCTCTCGTCAGTAGTGGGTGTAGTGATCAACATGTCACTCCCTACATCAAAACGGAAGCGAATCTCTCCTGGTCCATAATTAATAACGGCTTTCACAGAAGCGAGGAAAGCTCATCCTAGGATGATTGGATGGTGCTCCACAGGGGTGGAGATCTCTATGGGCAATACGATAAAATCAAAAGTAAATTCATGCCCTGAATAAAAATGACATCATTTTCTAGAATACCCTTCGGCCTCTTGATAGATCCATCAGCAAATTGAACTATCATCCTGGTTTTCTTGAGAGGTCCAAGATGAAGAGACTGTACCATAGAGAAGGGTATTATATTGATTAATGAACCGTCATCAAGGAGAGTGTTATAACAAGAATATTCGGAGATGGAGCAACTCACAAGAGGTATGGTAGTGTTCCCTTTCTTAAAATGTGGACGGTGGGAGATGGCGTAGGCAGTGGCCATGGTCAAGATGTGACACTCAGATCTGCTCCTCCACTTTCTCTTCTTGTGTTGAGGAGCAGATAAATGTGTCATGGCCTGGTGAAGTGGGGCTTTAATGATCTCGTGAATGGTGGCCATCACCCAGGTTCAGTCAACATTTTTTTGAATTTTTGGACCTCCTCCATACAAGGGAGGAGATCGGAATCAGCATATAAACGAGGAATACTAAGAGCAGTCTGTATAGTAGAATCCTCGGGGTCAAAGGTGGGACTTGTGGTGAATGACTATATGGGAAAATGATTTGGCATGGGTGCCCTCTCCTCACAAAATGAATCAACAATGTGTCTCCCGAAATCATTTTGGATTTTTAAAATTTTCTCATTTTTTGTATTTTGGGCGATTGTAAGCTCTTATGAATATCCTCAAGTGAATCCATATGCTCAAATAGTGGAGCAGCATTCTGGCTATTATTTACGTTAAATAGATAGCTAATCCTCAAATTCATATGCTCCATCATCTGATTCAGGGTCTCAAGCGTGGACACCATGAAAGGTGACTCCAAAATCACTGGGTTGGGTGAGTGGAATGAGGGTGGGTAAAAATTATCGTCTGATTCCTGAAATAATGGGTTAGGCAGATATGCACAAAAGTCAGGAGGAAAGTCCTCCTGAAAAAAAGAAGGTGGATCAACTGGAGGGTACAAGATATCTACGAAGATCGGATTAAAATAACTCCAGTCGACCATCTTCGAAACAAAAGACAGGATTGGGAGAGCATGAGGGTCAAGTCACAAGATGTGGAGAAAAAGGCGCAAATGCTCAGAAGGATCTAGTATGCACACAAGCAATCAAACACAATACGAACCCACAGTTCACCAACTCAACGCAATGTGAAGATCGTGAAGGTTCGGTCAATTATCTTGTCAATTTTTAGAGTTTGGTGAGAATACAATCTATCAGAGCGGTTAAAGCGAGCTGATAGGAACCCAATGCTCCCAGGAGACTGTCCCAATCTTACAACTAGATTTTCCCAGCCAGTATGGGTGCAGACTGTTTACCGGCTACCTGATCTGCCCACTCTACTAAGGAAATCTCAGACCGATTACCGGCTACCCGGTGAAGTCCTCACTGGAGAACAACTAATCACAAGACAATAGTCTGAAGAGAGTTCGGGTATGGTTCTATCCTAGTGTGCGGGTCGCTCTCTCGCTGTAGATAAATCAAACGAGACGTGGGTTACTCTCCCCAAAACAATTATTTTTCCTTACGTTTATTTTAGGGTCGAGTTTTCTTTAGCAGTCCCAGATTTTAGGCAATTATCACTTGGTTTGAATATTTTTCAATTAATCGCCTACCGAGTGTCCAATTTCCTTTTTAACTTATGTGAGTGAAAATAAGGAAGGAGTCGGAAATGCTAATGCGTGATTAAACACAATGATGCTTGTAGGGGTTACAGATGCGTACCTTGTCGCCAACACTCTACATGAAGTGATCCGTGCAGAATTGAAATACATAAAAATAAACTAAACCTATATGCAAATGCAAGTGAACCGTCCTAATCAATAGTTCCTATTAACGGGCAAGAACATGTTAATTTGACTAAGTCCAATTACACTCTATTCTATAGGTGAAGGATATGGTTAGATCCTCAAGCGCATCACGGAAGCATGAGCGTCGTATCGAATACGACGAGGAGCGACTAGTCGGACTAGTTGCTCGATGCAGCAGAATTTAAAAAAATTTATACGACGAAACCACATGATCCAAGAACACTTCTCGGATCGTTTCGTCTAAACCACAAACAAGTATAGGATTTCCTCTTGAAGCTGTGGTTGCGATCGAGCTCTAAAACGAAGAGACCTCCTGTCTCAAGTCCGATCCGACGAAGGAGACGCTTGCGAGCGCGGGGATGAACCGCGTGCTTCTCGCAATCCATGTTGATGATCCCAAGCGGCGGATCTCCTGATCTCGACACACGAGATCCGACGTCTTCTTCACAAGCGAGGCGCACCGAAGGAGACGGAGATCCACGAGCAGAAGAACGGGCAGCATAACGACGATGCCGCGGCGATGGAGAACCTCTCCATGGCATCCATGGTGGACGGCCATGAGAGGGAGAGAGAGAGGGCTGACCTCTAAAGAGAAAGAGAGAGGGAGAGGAGAGATGCTTCTCAAGCATTATGTGTAAAGAGAGAGCATGGGTATGCCTCTCTATTTATAGGGTTTTGGGATCCATGGATCTCAATCCATGTGTCATATAAAATCAATGGTTGAGATTGATTTATGACAATCCAATGGTCAAGATTGTTGTTGGTATAAGCCAACAACTTGTGATTTAATTTTGATTAAATATATTTGATAAATCAAATATATATTAATACCAAATTAAACCAACTAAATAAGGAGTGAAAAAAACAAATGAGAGCCTCCTTCCCTATTGGGAGGAGTGGACGGCCACCAATTCCATAAAGGAATTGGTGCCGCCCCCCTCTTCCCATATGGGGAGGGCAATCCCATGGATTCCCCATGGGATTGCATATCTCCTTGTTTTTCTCTCAAACTTATTTTCCAACAATTATTCACCAAAAAATAATTCTCAATTAATTTTGGGAATATTGCAATCTTGACATGGAATATTGTGAATCACATTCACAACCCAAAACAAAATGTAATTTACATTTTCAAATAATTAATCTACTAATATAAATTATATTTAACTCTCTCTAATACATTATAAATCACATTTATAATATATTATGAATAATTGGATATTACTATCCACATTATTCTTATCCTTGATAATTAAATCATATTTAATCATCTTGGATCTCTTTATCTCATGTGTTCAAATAATATGAATCACATTCACATTATTCACATCTTTGATAATCAAATCATATTTAATTATCTAAGATAACTCTCCTTATAACATGAATCAAATTCATATTATTCATGATAATTAAATCACATTTAATTATCCATTTTCTCAATGCTCGGATACATATATCAACAATAGAATTATCCATGAACTCTTTCAAGGATAATGCGCTTTCTCCGCGAATACTTGGAGATAAGGACAGGGCGATTGTATTGTTCCACGTATAGTGACATGGATATTGAGATCACATCTCAAATCCAGATCTCGGGCCTCCCATAGATGCTTGATTAAATTAAGACCGCAAATCTAATCTTCTCATTGAATCTGAATCACATTCAGATCAATGTCCAACATTTGGACTAAGATCAGATTACTTCTCTACTGAGAGGAGTCACTAAAATCCAGACCCGTTTCATCACTCCCTAGGAATGGAAGTGTCATGGTTATACAACCGTTTATGATCACATCACCCTCAGGTATTCCTAATACCTGTACATCCTGCATACTGGAAGACTCAGATTAAACCCGAAGTATTGGATCAACTTTATACTGTCTACTTCAGGGTTTCATCAGTAAGTTTCTCATTCGATCATTGGGAGTCGGTATTGATCATATACTTTCCAAAAGCATATATCATACCTAGGTCTTGATCATATACTTTCCAAAAGTATATATCAAACTAACAAATTCAGTCAAGCTTCCAAAGCGAGACGACCGTGCGCACAGAATTTGATTCTTCCCAATATCTCATGAGTGAGCTCATGTCTTCCGGTTCAGTAGTGAACCTGTATGATCCCTTTGAGAGATCGTATTACTCATATGCCCTTATATGCACACCAGCGCGCCGGTGTATAGACCTTGATTAGGCCATCAACCTATTGGTCTGCCAAATGTACATACTCAGACATATAGTAACACATCTGTCTCCGGTCAGAGGATGTGTGCCTGTATCGTGACAGCATACGATATAGGACTTTGGTTATCTCGATCTCGTTAAGTCAACTCTTTGACCTAACTCATCCGACACCTCTGAATCTCTATTCCTATGCAGAGGACCTGCATCAAGAGGTCGGTCAGATATCAACCTAAATGAGATAGGATTGCCATCTCCTACTCAGGTTGGAGATCATCTCTTAATAATCATTTGACGGTGCTTGATGAGTCCTCAATCTAACTCATTAGATATTCATCTAAGCACCAGCCTCTATGGTTCAATAATTGAATCAACAGCTGTATGATCATTAAGATGGCCATGGTACATAACCCTAATTGTACTAAGGGACCTATTATGCAAATTATGTATTCTTTATTTCAGATTAAGGAGTGAATTGCAATAACATTTATTGCATAATGGCTCGCCGTGGGCTCGCATTTCCAACAATCTCCCACTAGCCCAAAGAGCCATTAATGGGCTAATCATTTAATCCCACACTCATGTGACAATCATAGGCTATTTAGAAAATAGCTAGGTAAGCTGATCAGTCACTCCGTTCTCAAGAGACTACGCCAAGCCCTTTTACGACACTTGCATATCTCCTAGTAACAGTGCTCGCATCCAATGCGAATGTTGCATCTTATGCAACCAATACTCAATTTTATCGGTTATAGTGTCCTTGACACTACTTCTTATTAATTATCATAACCAGTATTCCCATAATCCTTATTAGAATACCTTCATTCTTGGAGATCTCTATCTCCTAAGGTATCTACAGTTAAGACCCTTATAGATCACTATCTACAAGGTCTTAAACCTTTGAAGATAAGACTTTGAGATCACTATCTCTAAGTTTCATCATATTTGAAGATATTGTTATTACTGCAACTAAGTGTTTTATTTCCAGAGTAGGATTAGTAATAGTTTACTACTCCCACTGCATGGCAGACATCTGGCTCTTGTACACATCTAGCATATACCCAGCTTCTCATAACTGATGCACAAGTGCAAGCAGTTCTAGCATTCACTTCCTCAACTCTTTGAGGTGCTATCCCTCTAGACAGGTCACTACCACATCTTAAGGGAAGGAAGCTTTTCTTGGAATTGTCCAGAAAATGGAATAAGTCCAAGGTGTACTACTAATGCGACAGTCCCAATACCCTCTTCTCTTTGCTTCTGAACAACTTCAGAATTAAGATCTAAGAGTTATCCTTGAAATCGTATCTCAAGGTATGAAACAACCAAATTTTAAAACACTTATTATTATCCTTATATCATTCCAAATGATTAGAATAATATCTATATTTAGCACGATGAACACAATGGCACTCCCACTAAGCTTCTCATGGTTCATCAAGATTCTATCTGAAATCATAACATTTATAATTTCATCAAATCTTATGTTCCAACTACAGGAAGCTTATTGGAGTCCAAAGATGGAGTTCTTTAGCTAGCACACCTTGCTTTCCTCAACCATGAAGCCCTGGGGCTTCTTCATATGAATATCCTCAGAGAGGTATTCATAGAGGAATGCAATCTTGACTTACATCATGAAGATGTCATAGTCAAGTTGTGTAGCTATAGTTAGCAATATTCTGATGGGTTAAAGCAAGGTCACTGGAGAGCAAGTCTTATCGCAAGCGATGCCTTCTCTTCGATGTGTAGCTCATGGCTACGAACCGTGCTTTGAAGGTCTCTACCTTCTCATCAGGTTCCCTCTTTCTCTTGAAGATCTATTTACACCTTAATGGGTCTGACCCATATAGGTGGATCCTCGAGGGTCCATATACGACACTTGTATATGAAGTCTACATTAGACTTTTATTGCTAACATCCATCTTTCCATGTCATGATCCTCAGGAGCTTCATCACATGAAGTCCGATCATTTTTAGATTTAACTAACACATGGAATCCATCCTCAAACTTATTTGAAGAGGTATTAGTGTTTCATCTTTAATTATCCTTTCAGTTTCCAATATCAGGAGCCTCATTATCTTTTCAAGATTAAATGAGTTCCTTCACTTCATTTTCATCTTGATTCTCAAGAGAGTCATCCTATAAGAATCATATTCTCAAAGATTAGATCTTTTAAGAATCTCAAGGTCATAAAGTAGGTATCCAATACCATCCTTTATTTTCCTAATGAAGTAGCACTCTCTAGTGCCAGATTCCAGCTTAATCACATGGAACCTTATTAAGGATATATAATGTAGTCTCTACCACATATACATATACCTGGAAACTAATAGATAATTATGCTAGGATTAATCATTGATTAAATCATGTCACACATGATCAATTGTATCTTCCTACAACTCCATTGAGTTAAGGTTTATTAGGAGGATTGAGATAGAAATGATATTCATATATCCATAAGGTATTTCTTGAATTCATCTAATAGGTACATGCTACCTTGGTTAGATCAATTTCATTTTATCTTCCTTCAAACTTTGGTTCTAAACCAAAATTGTGAAATCTTTGAACATTTCAAAGTTTTCTAAGTGAAGAAAAGAAATCTCATATCAAATAATCACTAATAGATATCACATATCCATAATGTTTATTCTGATATAGATGATTCACATACATTAATATGTATGAGATCTTGAATACCTTAATCTTACACCTTTCCCAAGGAAGGGTGTATTGGACATTTTACTTTGAATACAATATTCACAAGTATGTGAGATTTGAATCTTTAGACAATCTAAAGTTTCATGTCTTACCAGTCCATTGATTTCATCAACAGACATATGTCCAAAATTTGATGTCAGATCATTGTCAAATGATCTTTATCCTCCTATTGATCTTTTAAAGGTTTAATTTTCAGTATTAGAAATCTTAATGAACCATTCAATAATTTTCTAATTTAATAGAGTCCACTAGATTTTAGATTACTATCTGAAATATTTCCATCATAACTCTTTATGATAGATTTATTACAGAATTCATGTTTATATCCAACAATTAGAAATAAACAATGAGTGTATTCTAATATCTAGGTCATAGAGACATTCTCTAAGACTAAGGGCTCCCACTGAAAATATGAAGTCTATTGATCTCATGGAAATTGTTGCAACACTTGCATCACTTTTAACATGGATGACCAATAAATCTTAAGATCAAATTTCTAATACATATGCAACCAATTGCAAGTGTCATTAGAAAATTTGAGATACAATTATTAGACTTTATCTTATCAAATAAGTAAGTCAATATCAATGATTATATGTAGATTATACTGATGCTCCATCCGAGTCCTTTTCTGAGGATTCTAGACAGACTTGATAGTCATACTATCAACACATCAACTTATTGCAGTATTGGCATTCATCCAACTCTTTGGATGTCATATGGAAGTCACAGAAGTACAATCAACTCTTTGACTATACCTCTTACTTGGGTCCAACCCATGCTTCCACTGCGCTCCCTTTGTCTATAAGCAACCTTTTCTCAAGACCAAGGATCTCTTATGTTAAAATCAAAAATTTCAATATAAGAGTATTTCAACATTTATACAAGCTTCATTTAAGTTCATATAATATGAATATTATGAAGCTTCATGAATGACTAGAGTATAGACAATAGAATGATGACACTCATCATCTACATCCATCTAAACTCTTTGAAGCATCAGTTCAGGTAGGTATTCAAACAATTTGAATACATTATCTCTAATAGAGCTACCATTCTACATGATGTAGAGAACCATGTCATTCATGATTAAATGTCAAGAGCACATATATATGCCAGAATATCTTTATTGATTTTATAAGGATTAATTTGATAATTACGATCATCATCGACATGTCACTTCAAAAGTACATTCGATAAGATCAAGACTTATAGAGACATACAAACCCTAGGGTTTTAGTCCTATTGTCTTATTTAATTATCACTTCTCATTATTATGAGGAATCTTGCACATTGCAACCACATACATTATGTGTCCAATCGCAAGTACAATATCTGGATCAAGGGTCCAATCCATGATATTCTACTGGTTATTAATGAGTATAACATTGAGTGGGTTTAATGAAGGATTATCTGAAATAAGTAATTTGCATGAGGGTATATTTTTATATATATACACATATTATACTTTGATTTAGGAGTTTTTATATCAAAGTTGTCTTGCCATGTCAACAATGAAAGTTCATTCCCTTAATCACTTTCAATGTAAGAGATATACTTACCATTATATCTCAGCAAGATCTGGGATCTCCTCTTTATCTTTGTTACATCCCAATAATATGAGAAACTGCAACTCCAATAAAGAGAAGCGGGAACACATTCCGCCTTGCAAGTCCAACTTGCATTTCCCAATTTGGTCTTTAACACCCGGGCCCACCACCCCTAAGGTGATGTTGACCCGTCATTAATTGAACCAACCGTCAACAGTAATAGAACTCGCTATGTGCAATCCAATATCGCCCCAATAATATGAGGATCCGATATTGGGGTCACTACGCATACGGCCTTACTCTTTCGAGAAGCAAAGAGTCCGATCCAGATGCGCTTGTATATAGGAGCTGTCACTACGTACAGGCGTCTCCTATATACAATCCCTGGCGACGGAAACCCTTCGCCTTGACGGGAGACCATGGATGTCACTTATGTGATCCTCCACCTCTTATTCAAATTTAATTAATTACTATGAATCACATTCATATAACTAATTCTTCCAAGGGAATTATTAACTCTAATCATATTAGAGTATTCTCAATTGGATATAATTAACTTAATCATATTAAATTAATTATCAATCCAATTCAATCAATCAAACTTAATTTTATGCTTGAATATATATATATATGGTATTATTCTCAAAGTACGTATTAATTCGTATTTTAATAATTAGAAAAATACATCATAATCCCTCGGATATAATCCCGGCCCTACCCGCTGTCATGGCCAGTACCGACGGGAGTGGGGCGGACCACATACGTTGCAACCCGCTGACCCAGCGATCCCCGACTAGACACCTTATCCGCCTCGGGAAAGGATAATGCCAAATTGATTATTTTGTACTTGAGATGATCATCGGTTCTTCAACCGAAATTATACCATATAGTAATCAAAACAATTTTGATTTTAAGGAAATTTGCTAGGCAAATTCCCAAGTCCTATTCAAGCAAGAAGTTTGATGATTGTAATTCCAATTATGGTTTAGATCAAATCTAATCAACTAATTGGTTGGGGCCAAGTCAATTAGGCAAATAATCATGTTTCAATATTTCATAAATATTTTTCAAGATTATTTCACGAAATTAACAATTAATTTCACTAATTGACAATCACTTGGTTCTAGATTAGGAAAGCAATTTCAGCAGTGACCCCTACTTACTAAAATTGGCATATCTCAATCATATTAAATCCAAATTAAGCAAAGTCAATTTCTAAAGTTTGCTAATTTGATTTTGGACAGAACCTAAGTGATGTTTCACGCATTTCGAGGCAAGTCTAAACAGTAATTAACATTTTAATCACGTTCAGATTCACAGTTCCCGCAACAGTGCATACATGTTCATTAAAACGACCATATCTCGAGCATACGAAATCCGATTTACGCAAACTCAGATCCTATGGTTTCCTTATTTAATGGGGAACATAATCCAAGTATAAAATTCGTGTTTAAACAATTTAAACAGTGCCGAATTTCTTTACTAAACAGATCTGCGAAATCAAATGCGATGAAAACTTTCGCGACCTTAACGAACCCAAGTCGTCCTCGGTTAGCGAATCACTATTCGAAACCGTCGACCTAAGGCTCTGATACCAATTGAAGGATATGGTTAGATCCTCAAGCTCATCACGGAAGCGTGAGCGTCGTATCGAATACGACGAGGAGCGACTAGTCGGACTAGTTGCTCGATGCAGCGGAATTTAAAAAAAATTTATACGACGAAACCACATGATCCAAGAACACTTCTCGGATCGTTTCTTCTAAACCACAAACAAGTAATAGGATTACCTCTTGAAGCGTGGTTGCGATCGAGTCTCTAAACGAAGAGACCTCCTGTCTCAAGTCCGATCCGACGGAGGAGACGCTTGCGAGCGCGGGGATGAACCGCGTGCTTCTCGCAATCCATGTTGATGATCCAAGCGGCGGATCTCCTGATCTCGACACACGAGATACGACGTCTTCTTCACAAGCGAGGCGCACCGAAGGAGACGGAGATCCACGAGCAGAAGAACGGGCAGCATAACGACGATGCCGCGGCGATGGAGAACCTCTCCATGGCATCCATGGTGGACGACCATGAGAGGGAGAGAGAGAGGGCTGACCTCTAAAGAGAAAGAGAGAGGGAAAGAGAGATGCTTCTCAAGCATTATGTGTAAAGAGAGAGCATGGGTATGCCTCTCTATTTATAGGGTTTTGGGATCCATGGATCTCAATCCATGTGTCATATAAAATCAATGGTTGAGATTGATTTATGACAATCCAATGGTCAAGATTGTTGTTGGTATAAGCCAACAACTTGTGATTTAATTTTGATTAAATATATTTGATAAATCAAATATATATTAATACCAAATTAAACCAACTAAATAAGGAGTGAAAAAACAAATGAGAGCCTCCTTCCCTATTGGGAGGAGTGGACGGCCACCAATTCCATTAAGGAATTGGTGCCGCCCCCCTCTTCCCATATGGGGAGGGCAATCCCATGGATTCCCATGGGATTGCATATCTCCTTGTTTTTCTCTCAACTTATTTTCCAACAATTATTCACCAAAAAATAATTCTCAATTAATTTTGGGAATATTGCAATCTTGACATTGGAATATTGTGAATCACATTCACAACCCAAAACAAAATGTAATTTACATTTTCAATTAATTAAACAATGTGTATCCAATACACATTAATAATTAATCTAGTAATATAAATTATATTTAACTCTCTCTAATACATTATAAATCACATTTATAATATATTATGAATAATTGGATATTACTATCCACATTATTCTTATCCTTGATAATTAAATCATATTTAATCATCTTGGATCTCTTTATCTCATGTGTTCAAATAATATGAATCACATTCACATTATTCACATCTTTGATAATCAAATCATATTTAATTATCTAAGATAACTCTCCTTATAATATGAATCAAATTCATATTATTCATGATAATTAAATCACATTTAATTATCCATTTTCTCAATGCTCGGATACATATATCAACAATAGAATTATCCATGAACTCTTTCAAGGATAATGCACTTTCTCCGCGAATACTTGGAGATAAGGACAGGGCGATTGTATTGTTCCACGTATAGTGACATGGATATTGAGATCACATCTCAAATCCAGATCTCGGGCCTCCCATAGATGCTTGATTAAATTAAGACCGCAAATCTAATCTTCTCATTGAATCTGAATCACATTCAGATCAATGTCCAACATTTGGACTAAGATCAGATTACTTCTCTACTGAGAGGAGTCACTAAAATCCAGACCCGTTTCATCACTCCCTAGGAATGGAAGCGTCATGGTTATACAACCGTTTATGATCACATCACCCTCAGGTATTCCTAATACCTGTACATCCTGCATACTGGAAGACTCAGATTAAACCCGAAGTATTGGATCAACTTTATACTGTCTACTTCAGGGTTTTATCAGTAAGTTTCTCATTCGATCATTGGGAGTCGGTATTGATCATATACTTTCCAAAAGCATATATCATACCTAGGTCTTGATCATATACTTTCCAAAAGTATATATCAAACTAACAAATTCAGTCAAGCTTCCAAAGCGAGACGACCGTGCGCACGGAATTTGATTCTTCCCAATATCTCATGAGTGAGCTCATGTCTTCCGGTTCAGTAGTGAACCTGTATGATCCCTTTGAGAGATCGTATTACTCATATGCCCTTATATGCACACCAGCGCGCCGGTGTATAGACCTTGATTAGGCCATCAACCTATTGGTCTGCCAAATGTACATACTCAGACATATAGTAACACATCTGTCTCCGATCAGAGGATGTGTGCCTGCATCGTGACAGCATACGATATAGGACTTTGGTTATCTCGATCTCGTTAAGTCAACTCTTTGACCTAACTCATCCGACACCTCCGAATCTCTATTCCTATGCAGAGGACCTACATCAAGAGGTCGGTCAGATATCAACCTAAATGAGATAGGATTGCCATCTCCTACTCAGGCTGGAGATCATCTCTTAATAATCATTTGACGGTGCTTGATGAGTCCTCAATCTAACTCATTAGATATTCATCTAAGCACCAGCCTCTATGGTTCAATAATTGAATCAACAGCTGTATGATCATTAATATGGCCATGGTACATAACCCTAATTATACTAAGGGACCTATTATGCAAATTATGTATTCTTTATTTCAGATTAAGGAGTGAATTGCAATAACATTTATTGCATAATGGCTCGCCGTGGGCTCGCATTTCCAACAATAGGTACATAAAATTCTTGTTTAGGGTGTTTGGAGCTAATTAATTACCTGGCTTAAGAAAGTTAATTAAAGCAATCAATATGTTGCTCATGAAATCAGCGGGAAACAAAGAAAAATAAGGCGATGAAAACAAAACCGGTGAGGTCCCCCAAGTGCACTGGGACTTGACGTAACAGACCCCGCAACAAATGAATGTCCGTTTACAAAGGTTCAAATTCTAGAAAAGGAAAAAAATTAAAAAAATGTATTCTTTTTTTGGTCTCCTTCAATTCTTCTCCTCCTCCTCTCACGCTATCCTGCGGCTCGGTGAAGAATCAAGCCGCATCCGCTTCACTTGGGTGCTTTGGCTCTCCTAAGATCTCCTCCTTCGCTCTACGGACCCTCGCAAGAAAAAGAAAAGAGAGAATGTGTAAGAAACACAATCATCAAATATGAGAAAGAAAAATGAAATAAATGCAATGAATATGAACAATGGAGTGAATGTGAAAAAAATAAAAACAAATATGTACAATCAAGAATAGCATGTCAAAAGAGAAACCTAACTACCCTCGCCGTGCCTCCCCGGCAACGGTGCCATTTTGTTGCTTTGCTTTTTGAGGGATTTTTATTATATTTAATTATGAACAATGTTGTTGCAACCAATCAACCGTCAACAAACAAACAATTTTTTTCTTCTCAAGTTATAAAAATAATTACAAGAATAATGAAGTGAGAGAAAAAATTTGCTACTTATTTACCTGTATAGTAACTGGAATGAACTCAGGGAGGCTACAATTTCCGAGGGTTATTAAATTAATTGAAAATCAATTAAGAGAAAAAGGAATCTCAATGGCAAACTATCATTTTTTTGTGATTTTTTGTCTTTTTAATTTTTTTAACTTTTTCATATTTCTAAATTTTTATTTTGTGATTTTCAAATTTTTCATGATTTTGATTTTTGCAATTGTTTTAAAATATAAGGAACAATATGCACATGGGACGAAATACACATACCACACTCTTTTATATTTTTCAGAATAGTCAGAAATGTCCGGAAAAAATCCAGAGATTTTTTGGGATTTTAAAGGATTTGAAATGTTTTTGAAAATTTTTATAGAATTTTAAGATGTTTTTGTATATTTTTCTCAAAATCAAACAATGGTAAAAATGATAAACAGTGCATAGACTGGAGTAATTTACTACTTAAAAATATTTTAAGTACTAAAACTCCTGGAAATTATTCTTATGCTAAACCATAGACAAATATCTACAAACATGAAGTGAAATCACAATTTTTAGATTTTGTGGAATTTTCTTTAATTTTTCCAAGATTCTTGATATTTTTTTTGATTTTTTGGGTTTTGAAAAGTATTAGTGTACAAAAATTGGATAGAAAGTAAAAGACAATGAAAAGAAATTAATCTAATCTTTTTGGATTTTTTAGAGCAATATTCAAATTTTTATGATTTTTCAAAGTTCAAATAAGGAAAAATGACATGTTTTTTATTTTTTTAATAATATCAAATGATGACAAAATGCAAGGAAAAATGCTATAAATAGATCAACTAAACAGGAGATAACACAATTTTTTACAGAATTTATTGAGCACACATGTTATTTATTTCAAATGAAAAGAAACATGCAAAATAGAGTCTAGAAAAGGACTGAAATGTAAATTTCTAATGTTTGTACATTAAATAAATAATAGAAATAAAATAGAGGGCGGAAAGTGCAAATTACCAAGTAATAACGTGCAATGCGTTTGATAGATGAGGATCTTCTTGTATTTTAGAAATCACCAGGGTTTAAATGTAATTTCACCAAATTTTTTTATTATCGCCATAGGGTTTCCTGGATCTCTTGTTCGTTCTCAAAGTTAGGTCATAAGGGTACCGCTCTTCTGGTTCCTGCTTTCATTCTACACCAATGGAGTAGGCGCCACCGCTCTTGCAGATGGCGGAGGATTAGTTGCCGCAGGCCGTGGCGGTCAGTGAATGGAGCAGGAGGAGAGCTGCGCAGCTACGAAAAAACGGCGGGCGATGGCACGTCGGAGGAGCATACGACGGCTGAGGGAGGCTCGCACGGGAGCGCTGGTGACTGAGGAAGTGCGGCATGGGCGACACATGCCCAGGTCGGGGGGCAACCGGCGGTGTGGCCGTGTGGAGAGGCTCGGCGATGGCGCGTAGGCGGTACTGCTCCGCCTTAGGCGGAGATAGGGGCGTGCGTGCTCGACGGGTGGTCTTGGCTCGCGTGGAGGTCTTCGACGGAGGGCCGCTCCAAGTGGCATCGCAACCAACCACGATGGGATTCGTCGATGGACTTCGGCGGACAGAAGAGGCGGCCAGCGACGATATACGGAAGGGTGCGGACTGGCGGAGGTCAGCGGTCGTTGCGAGCAACGCATGCCGAAGTGAACGAGGATCCAGCGAAATGGAAGAATTGAATCAGAGTCTCCGGCCACCGTGCGTGGCCAGAGTTGAGAGATTGCATGAGGTAAAATGTGAAGCGATGAGATCGAGAAAATGAGATGAAAACTCGCGATCGATGGCGAATCAAACCATGATGGATTTTAAGGTCTAGAAAAAATGACAACGAAATAAAAATGCAAAAAAATGAAACTAAGGTTAACCTAAGATAAAAAATAAGAGACAATGTGGATCTCACCTTAGGAGCGGAAAAGACCTTAATCGCCTCGACGAAGGTCGACTCGCGTCACCGGACGGTTCGAAGGCTAGGCACCCTTCAACGACAAGAAGACTCTCAGAGATGAGTCTCCTCTCACTAAAGATTGATCCAGCTGGAACGAGAGAGAAGGAGCCATATGAATAGAAAAGATAAGAATTTGAAATTCAAAAATTTGAAATGAGTTAAAGAGATAAGGAAAAAAATGAAATGAGATAGAGATAAGAAAGAGATTAATGTTACAATTATTTACAAAAATTATTTTTTTATATATTTTCATCACTTAATTAAATTGAATAAAAAATGTTAATTTTTTTATTTTTTGTGGTGGTCATTTAAGAATAACAACTATATACATATACTATATACATATGGTACATTATATACATAGTTAAATAAGGAAATAAGTTTTTTTTTGTTTTAAATTTTTTATTATTTTTGTTTTAAATAATTAGTAAAAATATTTACAAATATTTACAAATACAATATGTACAAATAAATGGTAAAATTACACAAACCACCCCAAAATCGACTTTTCAATCGTAACTCCAAATATTATGAAATCACAACCATTTTAAAGATAATTTAATTTAGAATACAATGGAAGTGACTTTGGTTCAATTTGAGTTCATATGGAGCCGAAATTGGTCTTTCAATTATCGCTTAGTGGCTTTTTCCCAGTGCAGTTGCTTTTATTCTGTACAAGATTTGATTGTGCAAATATTTTTATTATTTAGGACATATTTTCATTAATAACTTTTATTTTGAATATTATTTTGTTTGAGGTCAATTTATGTACAAATAAAATAGTGTAAATATACATATATATCACACATTTTTTTTGATTTTTTTGATTAAGGACCCTATCTCCTCCTACTTTATTCTTGGTCGATCAGGTCAAGTCTTGACCTTCTCTCGGGGTTCGGGTCAGTCAGTATCTATTACATATATACAATCTTCTTTTTTTATTTTCTTTTCTTTATTTTTCCTTTATTTATTTATTTATTTTAGGTTAAAATGGTAAGAAGTGTACAATATTTACACATAGATGCACGTTAGTAAGAATATAGAGTTAGTATTATATATATGTGTGTGTTTTATAAGGGATTTTAAGCTAAAATAAATGAATAAAGATGATGAAATGCAGATTCATCAATAACTCGTGCTGATATAGGAAAATCTATACTTAATGACTAAAATAATAAGAAGTCAATCGTCCCCTCATACTTAAGATCAACTAATCCTAAGTGTAGCATACTGTACACAAAACGAGGATGATCGAGGATCAGAATTTACGAGATCAATCGGCTCAGCTTATCCCCCCTACACTTAGGGTGAAACATCCCTAAGTATAGACAAAATATCAAAAAGATGAGAGACAAGTGAGAGAATAAATAAAGAATAACTCAAATACATTCACCCCGATACTTAGGATGAAGCATATCCTAAGTATAACACAGATGAGTGGAATGAGTGAAGTACAGAAGAATGAAAGAATTGAAAAATTGAAACTAAAAGAAGAAAAGAACAAAATTAATCAAAGATGTTTTTATTTTCACCATCTGAATCTTGTGTTGCTACGGATGTTGAGAGTTCTTCATCAAAGATCACTTGAATAGAATCAACAACGACCATGAATGTGTCATGCTCTAAATTCAGCTTTGGCAACTGACTGTCGATAACAGATGGTTGTTCGTTAGATGACAATTTAGATATTAGATTGCTTCCATTGTCATGTACAATCTTCATGATGAATGTCCCTATCCACTTTCCCTTTAGTTTACCTGAGAATATCTTCAACTTTGTGTCAAATAATCACACTTTTCTGTCCAAGTTTTAAGGTCTTTCGTCTAGTGTGACAGTTGTGTCAGCGTTTGACCTTCTCTTTGTACATCAAATTGTTATCATATGCGTAGTCTTAGAATTTCAAGAGCTTGTTCAGATCCACTTTTCTAGTCTGACCACCTTTATGTGATTCGAGATTGTAAATGTTCACAACCCAAAGAGATTTATGAATCAATTCCACTGGTAGATGGCATGGCTTTCCATATACAAGACGGTAGGGAGACATGCACAAGGGAGACTTATAAGTGGTCCGATAAGCCCATAGAACTGAATCCAAAAGTTGTGCCCAGTTCTTCCTTTTCAGACTCACAAGTTTTTGCAGGATCGTCTTGATTTCTCTATTCGATAATTCCACCAAGACATTGGACTGAGGATGATAAGGAGATGCGACACGATGATCATTGATGCACTCTTCACAAATTTCTTCATCTTGTTATTGATGAAATGCCTACCCCCATATGAGATGAGAATCTTCGAGATCCCGAACCATGAAATGATGTTATCTTTCAGTAATCAACAGACCGTGCTGCTATCATCAGATCGAGCAGGGAAGCTTCTACCTAGCGACTCACATAATCGGCACCAAGAAGGAAGTATTCAAATCCTTGATTGTTAGGAAATAGACCCATGAAATCAATGCCTCAAGCATCGAACACATCAAAAATCTGAATAAATTTTAGGGGCATGGAGTCGTTAGTGTAGAGGGTTCCTCCCATCTTATGACAGTTTGTACAACATTTGACATATGTTGTGGCATCCTTGAATAGTGTGGGCCACCAGAGGTCACACTGCAATATTTTTGTTGTCGTTCTATTTCTAAAATGGCGTCCTCCAGATTCGAGATTATGACAATGCTTGAGGATATTATTGTACTCCTCCTAAGGGATACATCGACGTCATGTGCAATCCGCTCCTTCCCTGAACTCGTATGGATCTTCCCACTAGTAAAAATGAATGTTGGGCACGAATTTGTCCTTATTGACTTTCGTCCAATCTTGCGGGACCACCCCAGATACGAGGTAGTTCACAGTATCAGCATACCAAGGGAGGGATGTTACGTTGAGAATTGAATGATCAGGAAAGGTTTTTGTGATAGGTGCACTTCTCATATGAGTATATGTGCGTTCTATTCTAGACAAATGGTCTACTACCACATTCCAAACTCAATGTTTGTCTCTAGTTTTCAAGTCGAATACTTGGAAGAGAAGGATCCATCTAAGTAAGTGTGATTTGGCATCCTTCTTCTATTGTAAGTATCAGATAACAGAGTGGTCAATATAGGCAATGACTTTTGATCCAAGCAAATAGGATATGAACTTATCAAGGGTGAAAACCACTTACAATAACTCTTTATCTATAATGGTATGGTTCTTCTGTGCATCATCTAATGTTTTGCTAGCATAGTGAATAACATAGGGCAACGTTTTCCTTCTTTGTCCTAATATAGCCCCAATTGTAAAATTTGATACATCTGTCATGATGTCAAATGGAAGAGACCAATCGGGTAGTTCTAGGACATGATCCTGAGTGACAATATCTTTCAACTAATGAAAAGATTGGAGAAATTTCTAATCAACATTGAATTCAGTCTCCTTGCATAATAGCTTTGTGAGAGGTCAGACAATTCTATTGAAGTCCTTAATGAATCTTTTATAAAGACCAACATGCTCAAGGAATGAACTTACATTCTTCATTGTTCTAGGTGGCTCGAGTTTAGCAACCAACATGCTCAAGGAATGACCACCTTCACCGGGTCGACTTCCATGCCATGCTTGAAAACTACATGGCCCAGCACAATTCCTTCTCTGACCATGAAGTGACTCTTTTCCCATGATAATACCATATTTACTTCATGACATTTCTGAAGCACTCGGTCTAGGTGCATAAAACAAGAATCAAAGTTGTCACCATAAATTGAGAAATCATCCATGAATACCTCAAGAAAACTACTAACCATATCGGCAAACACGGCTAACATGCACCTTTGGGATGTAACAGGGGTATTGCACAAGCCAAGGGGCATTTTCTGAAGGCAAAGTGTCGAATGAACATGTGAATGTAGTCTTTTTTGGTATTCAGAGGCGATCACCACTTGATTGTACCTAGAGTACCCATTTAAAAAGCAAAACAATTCTTTCACTTGATCAATGAATGGAAGCAGAAAGTGGTCCTTCTTAGTCGTTGAATTCAGACATTGATGATCAACACAAACACGCTAAGATGTTAGTATTCGAGTAGAAATATCCTCTCCTTGGTCATTGGTAACCATGATGATCCATGATTTCTTTGGCAGTACATGCAAGGGACTCACCCATTTTGAGTCGGAGATGTGGTAAATGAAGCCAGCTTCACACCATTTCATGAATTCTTTCATTACAACGGCACGTAGGTTAGGATTCAGCCTTCGCTGAAATTTGTGGGATGATTTGCAATTATCTTACAGATAAATGTGGGGTGAACACAAGGTTGGATTTATCCCTCAGAGATCCAAAACTTTATAACCAACTGCTTTGTAATTTTTCTCAAAAACCTCGAGTAATCGAGATTCCTGATCCGGAGTCAGCCTACTGCTAATGAAGATCGGATACATGTTTGGCTCACCTACTAGGAAAGCATACTTTAGACCTGCTGGGAGTTGTTTTAATTTTGGTAATTGTTGAGTGTGCTCCGCGAACACTTCGGAAACTGTGCTGGTAGGGGGAATGATCTGCTGAAATTATGGAGGTGTTGTCCACCTCTGTCGCTTGTGGCCATGATAAAAATGTACCGAACATATCTGCAATGATTTCATCTTGTTCAGTTTGACTTGAATATTCTTCAAAGAGGCTGATTAATTACTCTAAATTGGTCTCTCATTTGGAAATAGAGCAAGGATTGACTGTGCTTTCCAGGTCCTCCTCTAAAGAGAGAATTTCCTGTGTCAATATGTCATTCAACGTGATTTGTTGATCACTGATATTAACAATGTCACAATCTTTATCTGATTTTGCTTGACTTCTCTCAGATGTGCCCTATGCGGCTTTTGGCTCTATGATCAAATCCATTGTGACTCGATCACTGTAGGAGTGGAACACGATCTTTCCAGATCCATAATCAACTACCACTTCAGCGGTTCGAAGGAATGACTGACCAAGAATAATCAGAGTCGCGAGTAATGGTGATGGAGAATCCATGTCCAGGATAATGAAGTCCACTGGGAAGTACATATTTTGCATAGTTACAATAACGTCCTCCAATAAATCTTTGGGCTGCTTAATGGATCGATCAACAAATTGAAGGATCGTGCAGATGGGTTTAACCCAAATTCCTAAAGTAGTGATGAGGGAATGAGGTTTATAGAGGAACCACTATCAATCAAGGTTTGCTAAAAAATCCCATAAAAAATCTCACATTTGATCAAAGGTGCTCCCTTGTCATTCTTCTTCTGTGGGAGATTACCAATAGCATTCACTTCTACCACGACGAGAATGTGCTTTTCTGCTCTGTTGCATTTGTTTTTGCGGCTCTGATGCTTTAATGTACATGCCTCTTTCAAATTCTTCTTTACTACTGGTATGTATTCCATGGCCTTCATCATCGACATTTCTACAATAAGAGTTTGAATTATTTCCACAACAATAAGATCAGACAATGTTTTTTTATTATTCCAAAATTTTTGGACTTTTTCACTGCATCAAGGTAAGGAATATTCATAGAATAAAATGCATTGTTCTTATTTACATCAAAATTAGCTTGTACAAATGGCCGACTAGAAGAAGAGTGGTCATTCAAAACAGGTAAAAACAAATTTACAGGAGCTTCGACTTCATCAGTCAGCTTAGGAGTTGTTGCTGGTGCTGGCTTCTCCTTGGCTTGCTTGGCTTGGCGTGGGCTCTTATTCTATTTTTGAATATTTTCATTTTGTTGATTTTTTTGGATTTTCTAGTGGTGGTGACGATCTGGTGCGACTCCTCCATCTTCTTCTTCACTCGACTCTGTTGTTGGATCGACTAATGCAGAAGATGACGACTTGCCAAAAGACATTTTATTCTTCCCCTTTGTTGCACAAACATCTGCAAGGTCCTACCGCTCCTGAGAGTCACTGCATTAGATAACATAAACTAAAAAATACGTAACTCTGTCGGATTGGATTAGACATCACAATCTACTTGCTCCTTTATTTTGAAGTTATTGGGGTTGGCCTCGACCTGCGTTGGTATGGAAGTTTTGGTGGCAGTGAGGTCATCAAGCTTCTGGCTCATCTATGCTACACTTTTCACTAGCTGAGCCAGGCAGTCAAGAGTGGTGTTCACAAGAGCAGCACCGGATTCAACGTGCTGACCACTCCGAGAGTGGTAATGTTGCGGAGGCTACGAATGAGAATACTGATTATTGTACTGAGGATGGTACTGCTGATGATGCTGAGGAGGAGGGTGGCACTGATTCTGAGCAGCCGCGTAATTTTGATACGGCTGGTACTGGTGATACGCCAACTGCTAGTAGTGGTGATTTTGTCTCCAAGTATTCTGATATGGTGGAGACTAGTGCTGAGTCTGAGGCTGATGGATAAACTTCCCACCCTGAGGTTGGTTGTATGGTCGAATGGAAGATGATTGTCTCTACTGGTATCCGCCTCGACGGGCCAGTTGTGCATCATTGTTCCAGATGTCATTCACCCGCTAAATTTGTGGTGGAGTTGGGAAATAATGATCGACAAAAGAAGGTCGGGGCTAAGGCTGGTAGACAATCAACTGCTGTTGCAGTTGCTGTTGAGGTGCCTGGTCCAGAGCTTGCACATAGTATACATGCTGGATCGGTTGAGGCTATCCTGAACTCGACTGAGGTGGCTATGGCGATGAAGGCTCCTTTGTCTCAGCGGGAGTTACGGTTGGTGGGCTCGCAGACTATCATGGATTGATCGTGCTAACCAGCAGCTCTAGCTGTTTTGTGATTTGATCCTTCTTGTCCAGATGGTGGGTTCTTTATTCGATCACAGATAATTTTTCCAGGTCGTATCATCACTTCTCAATGATATCTACCTTGGACATGTGGTTTCTAATGATGCTCATGTTGAAGCTCTCATCTCTGTCCACTTCATGCGATGCCACCATATTGACGGGCTTGTAGTGGATCTGCGGTTGTCACTGATAGACATGGGATGAAGACAAGGAAACCTCTCCTTCGGCCATTTCTTCAAATATCTTCAGACGGTGTCGTCATCCTTGTTGAAGTGAGATTTGCCACTTGTGGCATCTACAAGCCTCCGACTCTCCTGAATTAGGCCTCCGAAGAAATGTTGGACCAGGCTGGTCCGAGGAATGTCGTGGCAGGGGCATTTTTCTTGAAGGTCTTTGAACCTCTCCTAGGTTTCATGAATGGACTCGTGGGGTCCCTGGGAGAAGTTGCTGATACATGCCCGCATCTAGTTGAGATGACCCAATGGATAGAATTTATGGAGGAATACATACTTTAATTCCTCCCAGGTCATCACGATCTTCCCTAAATGATTTATCTAGTATGAACTATAAAGCCTTATCTTAAAGGCTGAAAGGGAATGCTGTCATTTTAAATACACCTAATGGGATGTTAGGGTAGTACGTTGTTCTATAGATGCGAGAAAATTATTGGAGATGGATATAAGGTTTCTCATTCGTGTTCCCATGGAATAAGGGAGGAAGAGCCAAGAATCGTGGCTTGAACTTAGAATGTCTGTGGACCTGAGGAATTTGGATCCACTCTATCATCTGGTCAGAGCCAGGATTGTATTTTCTTTCAAAGTGGGCATGTGAGCCTCTCTTCTTGGTTCGTCTACCCATCCACGGGATCCATCTCCTTGTTCATCATTTTTTCCTCCTCCTCCTCAGTTCTCTCTGTCTCTTCTCAGTTTATTGAGCATATCGGTGAAGGTGACCTGGGCAAGAGCTTGATCTGTAAGTTGTTCTGACTGAACCAACGTTAGCATCTACGCATTCACGACATTCTGATCGGGACGAGGGCCTTGATTTGGTTGTTGCGCTCCCTTTCCTTTTCCCTAAGTAGCCATCTCTGAAACATATTTATAGGAATTGATCTGAACTGGGTCCATGTTTGACTCTTGATTTGCACATTTAAATTCATCTTGATCAGACTGACAATCTTGGGCAACCGATGATGAGATGAGTCTGGAATTAGGGTCAATCCCAAACATGTGTGAATGGAGTACTTGATACGAAGATAAATCGATATCCATCCACAAGGGGTGAATGTCAGGACAAGAGTGATCCCCGTTTATTGAATAATGAGAAGATGAGGAGTATGGACAATGGTTTGCAAAATCTGAACGGGGCTCTCTGGAATTGCCTCGAATTATTGAAGATGTCTGACTCATGGAATCGAGTACGTGTCGAGGGTGTCCTGACTAAACCATCTATGAGTCGATATCTTGAAAAACAAGAGAAATAGATGAGGAGTACATAACACAATGATAAAGAAGAGGATGAAATGAAGAGAAGAATAAAAGAAGGCTCAATGTTAACAAAGTAAAAAAGAAATGCAAATAGAGGTCAAGAGAAAAATGGCACAAGTGCATGGGATTGATCTTTGACCTTAAACTAATTCAAAACAAACACAAAGCAATGGGTTCACCAACTCACATGTGTGAAGCAGTAAGAGTTCAACTATTTTATCTTTTCGATTTTAATTGTTATTCAAGCAAAATTGTAGCAAGTCCTTAGAGGTTAGACCTATAGGAGAGTGAGTACTGCCAGAAAAGTATCTCGTACTTCCCACTTCCTTTATAACCTGTAGTCTGTACTTTTTTAAGGTCCTTGATATCGGTCTTGGGTTGGATACTCAGCCAAAGAATAAGAGTGAGGAAGCTGATAGTGGCGAAGCAAGTACTTTTCCCTTGTGGGGTATTCGGTCATGGGACGATGAGACAGACACCCCTGTGAGGGGATGACCTAAGATCATTACTTCAGACTAAGTCTGCAAGCAGAAAAAACCCAACTAGCCCACGTAAGATAGAAGCACCGGTACTTCACCGAGCCCAGGTGATAATCAAGGCAACCACAGACTGGGGTTTGTGCTCTATTCCTTATAGCCATGCCTCTCTCAGACTGGAGTGTACATGAAAATAATGTGGACTTTAGGAACCCAAAGCAATGAAGTCCGCTACAAATTTTATTTAGGATCAAAGTGTTATTAGTAGTTCCCTTATTTTAAATTTTGAAATTTTCACTTTTTTGAGTATTTTTCAGAATAATCACCTAGCAATTTTTTGGATTTTCTTTGATTACTAGGTTAGCAAAAACAGAGGGAGATAGCAGAAAAGCAACGCAAGTATAATGATAATGGAAAACTCACCATAGTGATGATTGATGTATGCTCAGTAAGAAGCTCACATTGCTTCCCAGTGCTCTCCATGCGAGATGCAAGACATGAATTTAAATTTATACTACAAGCAATGCAAGCTGATGAAATCGCCCTAAATAGAAATTGTTATTTTCCAGAAGAATAAATTTAATTTGATCCAGGTCGAAATGTATCCGAGACTATAGGTGCATGCCGATATTAAGGATTTAGACCTAAGTTACTCGATCACACAATCCTAAAACCTAAGGGCTCATTCACATAAAACAAATGAAAATAAAGGTGGAAAACTCAAATCGTGAGGAACAAAAGAAAACAAGTGAAAAAATAGGGAGAATAAAAGCTAGAATGCGATGAAAAGCGTGAGAAAAACTGAGTAGGCCTAATGTCCCAGAGTCCCTGTATTATTACAATAATAATAAGAGCCACTCTCTCACAAAATATGCTTTTTCTACAATGCTTCTCTTCTCCTCAGTTGCCTTTGATGCTCTCTCCTACTGACTCAACAAAAAAAGTCGGTCTCTGCTCTGCTTGGCTGCATCAGCCTCCTAGATGATCATCCTCACATAGCAAGCCCTCGCAACAAGTTCAATAGAAGAATTTTTTAGCACATAAAAACAATTATTTAAAAAGGAATAAATACACACACACACACACTTATATATATATATATATATGCACAAACTAGGTATACCCTATCCTACGTGTTGCTCCCCAAAAATGGAGTTATTTTGTTGATCACAAAGATCAGGATTCCTAATGTCCGATCTTAGAGGAAATGAGGTGTCTGACAAGTTGGATCCGACAATTGTTGTAGCAGCCTCTCTCACGACACTCGGAACCCAATCGATGCAAATCAAGCAAACAATCAACCCATGATATGTAAAATAATGAATTAAATACGAGGTGAAATTTATTATACTCTGCAAAAAGATGTGTATAGCACATAAGTGCAGTAGTCAAACCATTGAGAGCAAATGGTGGATAGGTATAATTATTATTAATTAATAACTAATAATAATAATTATTATTAAATATCTTTATGTTTTTTATTTTTCTGGATTTTTTATTATATTTAATTTTAATGAATTTTAAATTATTTTGTATTTATATATATTTAAGTTTTTTAGTTTTTTAATTTTTTTGTTTTTGTTTTTAATTTTGAAAATTTTCAATCTCTTTTTTTATTTGCAGAGGGTCCTTCACCGGAGGTGCTCCAACGATCGCAGATCACTCCTTCCTCCACCTTATCCACGCCGACAAGGCTGGGAATCGCGTGCTGTCACCACGAGCTCAGACCAAAGTCTCCTATTAGGGTTATGGAGGAACAAGAAGGATCAAAACCAAAAATGGAGGAGATGGATATTATTTATAGATAGAGTGAGGGGTAAAAGGGTTGAGCGATTGCGTAAGGATGGTGAGGAGTTGGTGGAGTCTAAGGAGATGGCGTGGAGTAGGGATGTGGTGGCTTCAGGAAGGTTGAGGTCTCGAGTAGAAAGGTGGAATGGAGGAAGGAGAGAAAAATGGAGAAGAAGGGTGCTTCATGTGATTCTGATAAAAGTTAGAGGGGTGGAGGTTCTATTGACCAGCTGGTCAAAAAAAAGAGGGCTCTAGTTGGTCCACGTGGACAAATAAGAAAATTCCAACGAGGAAATCCATTATTAAATTAAAAGTAATAACAAATGAATTTTAAATAAAAGTAAAAAAATGTTTATCATTTTATGTACAATTTTATGGATATTTTTTTATTTTTACCAACTTATTTATTAGGTGCTAATATTTACATGTACATACATAGGTATATTTACCTATTTGAGGTATTTTATTTTTATTTTTTATATGCATTTTATCATTATATACACATATTTTATATATTTATAATATATTTAAATACACATGTAAATATTTTTATTTTATTTTTTGATTTTTTGTATACTTAAATAAATAAGGGAATTTACATTATAGGTATAGTATACCTATATGTTTTAATACACTATTTATTTTAATGTATTTTTAATGATTTTATTTTGTGCTTTTGTTTTAAGTATATTTCAAATAATCTTTACAACTATATAGAAATGTAAGAAAGCTAAAAACATAAAGAATAATGAAATTGAACAAAAATATACATGTATATGGGACAATAGGATCCCAGAAAATCGACTTTTGCATCGTAACTCTATTTTTAATAAAACCATATTCATCAAATAGATAATTTAATTTTATGGATAATAAAGGTGAGTTTTTTAATTTTAAGTTCATATAGAGGAGAAACATGTATGTAAAGTTTTGTCTGCAACTTTTTCTTCTATGCTTCCAGTCACACTGTGTATTACTTTTTTGGAAAATATTTTATATTTTTCTATGTATTTTTATGTACAAGTTTCATGTTGATCATTTATTTATTTGAGATGTATAAAATGGAAAATAAAATAAGGTATAAATGGCTATTTATTGGTGATTAAATTCAGGTTTTAGCTGTGTTTTTATGTGATTTATTGGCCCTATCTCCCCAACTTTGTTCATGGTCGACCAAGTCAATATTGACTTGGTATCAGGGCCTAGGGTTATTCAGTATCTTTGAGACTTCATTTCTTTTTCTTTTCTGTCCCTTATTCTTTTATTTTAGAATTAAATTCCTATATTTATACATTATTTATATATTAAATAATGAGTGTTATTTTGCACAAATTAATGCTATTTATATGCATTTAACTAGGAAATTAAGGCCAAAATGAAATAATGAAGATGATGAAATGGAGATTCATCACTGGGTTAAAGGAAAACATGTGAGATGGCATATGATGGCTAATAAAGAGGCATCATTTGGCACTTTTGACTAGGAGGGAGACACATACGTGCCAATAAGACACAAACGAAGAAGATTAAAAAATAAAATAAAAAATGAAATTGTAGATCTCAATGGCATCTACAACATTAATATAGACTTCAACACAAAAAGAGTCAACTTGCATATGTAAACACATTTTTAGGTATTTTATAAGGATAAAATACATGATTTTTTTGCCTTTTTTTCTTTTAAAAATATATTCCTATTATATTTTAGAAAATTATAATATAATATTTATATTTCAACCTATTTTTTATTTTGATTGGTTAAGAAAAAGTAAAATAAAAGGGAGAAGATTTTATATATTGGAGATTCATATCTTATAGACACCATTCTTTTTGCTCTTTTTCATGGTTTTTTTAAACTTTTTAGTTTTGTTTTATTGTAGTTAGTTAGATTATATATTAAAAATTAAAATGAAAAAGGAAAAAACTAGAAAGATGAAATTATGTACATAAAATGATAGATGTAAGTTTGAACAATTGTATAATATACGATATGGTCCCAAAACACAAGTTTCATATATGAACTCCTATTCCTTTAAAGTCAAGCTTGTTTTCTGAGTAATTGAGTGTATGTTATTTTAAAAGGTGAGAATCTCATAAGAGGCTATTTGTGATAGAAAATCTTCTTAACGTGTGAGTTTGTTCAAAATAAGATTTAGGTTTATTTGTAATATATACACGTTAGTATTTTCTAGGCTTTTTCTGTTATAGGTTAATGACATGAGCACACTGAAATAAGTTTCATTAATTGGATTCAATGTGAATTTAGTAAAAATAAGGGAAGATTGTACATCATTTACATGTGATTGTAAACATGTATTTAACTCCTTATTTTTAGGAGTTTCATTTATTTTATTTCTTGGGCTTATTTTTATGTGAATAATATGTATTTAGCCAAATTTTATTAGCAAGGAGGATTCAATTTTCTTGTGATTATATTAGTTTTTTATGTGCATTTGATTAGGAATTTAGACCAACATTTAGTATAATATAGATGAATGACAAGTTCATCAATTGATCATTTGAGATAATGTGTGATACTTGTGATTATGCTTTCAAGGTAGTTTAGGATAATAAAAGTATGGAAAATATTATGCTATAAACTATGCTTGAAAGACATCCAAGGTTGTTCAACTTAATGATGCAATCACCAAGAAAGAGCTACTTGGCGTTAGATTTTGCATTTGAGAAATTTGACCATTTCCTAGATATCATGGTATGTTAATATGGTCAACATTCAAACTATTAGCCCTAGGCCTTGGACACAAGCAAAGAAGGGTAACTTTAGATATGATGCAAGTTTTGTTCGGGAGATTTATCTTATTCAAAGAAGCGTAGGTATAACATGAAAATAGGGTAAACCTAAATCAAAGGTTAAGATCTCGCTGGGTGAGTGGGACATCATTCAGAATAATACACTACTGCAAAAGTAGCCCAACGTAGATTCTTCTATCCTAATCTTCACCTCGGTGCACGTAATTATGCCTTATTTTGGCATGCTTATTTGAAAAGCTCTAAAAATAACTTCTTCGGATCCTACCATGCATATGCATATTAAATCTGATACAAGGAGACAAAGCCAAGAGAACTTGTTTCGTTTGAATAAGAGATCGTTACAAATTATTATGAATTTTCGAAGCAAATAAGATTGATGTCAGTTAAACCATTATTAGATCTTCATCATCATCATCATCAATGGTACTAACCAATCTAGATTAAGAATACAAATGATCATTAAACTTACTTATCATGCTTAAGGAATGTTAATAATGGGTTAGTAGATGTTAACCACATTTAAGAATAATTAATTACGTCAATACTAATTAATCATGATTAGCACTAATGAATTGTCGTTAGTGAAACCGTATATTTCGTGATAAGATTGGGCAAAACCATGGGCTACGAAACCATGATATCAAAGGAAACCAAGGTTTTACACAAAAACATGGGAGAAAACCATGGATTCTAAACCATGGTTTTCAAGGGTTTGTTGCCTATAAATACCATGTTGGATATGCAAGCCCATAATGGGCCATTATGCAATAAATATTATTGCAATCATTCCCTGATCTGAAATGAAGAATAATTAATTTGCATAATAGGCCCCTTAGTAAAATTAGGTTTATTCACCATGGTCATCTTAATGAACATACAACTGTTGATTCAAATGTTGAATCGTAGAGGCTGGTGCTTGGATGATATCTAAAGAGTTAGATTGAGGACCCATCAAGCGTCGTCAAGTGATTATTAAGAGAGGATCTCTAACCTGAGAAGAAGGCAATTCTTTTCTAAAGGTTGAAATCGAACCAACCTCTTGATGCAGGTTCTCTACATAGGAATAGAGATTCGGAGGTGTTAGATAAGTTAGGTCAAAGAGTTGACTTAACAAGATCGAGATAACCAAGACTTATGTCATATACTATCACGATATAGGCACACATCCTCTGACCAAAGACATATATGTTACTATATGTTTGAGTATGTACATTTGGCATAATGATAGGTTGATGATCTAATCAACGTCTATACACCGATGAGCTGGTGTGCATACAAGGGCATATGAGCAGTATGATCTCTCAAAGGGATCATTCCAATTCATTATTTAATCGGAAGACACGAGCTCACTCATGAGATATTGGGATCAAATTTCGTGTACGATCTCGCTTTGGAAGCTTGACTGAATTTGTAGGTTTGATATATGCTTTTAGAAAGTATATGATCAATACCTAGGTGTGATATATGCTTTTGGAAAGTATATGATCGATACCAACTCCCAATGATTAAATGAGAAACCTAATGATAAAATCCTGATGAAGACAGCGTAAAAGTAATCTAAAACTTCAGGTTTATTCTAGATCTTCCAGTATGTAGGATGTACGAGTATTAAGAATACTCGAGGGTGATATGATCGTAAACGATTGTATAACCATGACACTTCCATTCTGAGGGATTGATGAAACATGTTCAGATTTTAGTTACTCCTCTCAGTAGAGAAGTAATCTAATCTTCGTTCAAATGCTGGACATTGATCTGTATGCAATTCGGATGCAATGAGAAGATTAGATTTATGGCTTTGATAAAATCAAACATGTTTGAGAGGTCTCCTTGATCTGGATTGAGATATGATCTCAATATCCAAATCACTATACATGGAACATACAATCGCCCTGTCCTTATCTCCAAGTATCCGTAGAGAAAGCACATTATTCTTGAAAGAGTTCAAAAATAATTTCGTTGTTGATAATGCATCTGAATATTGAGGAAAATTGATAGTTAAATGTGTTTTAATTATCATGAATAATGTGAATGTGATTCATATTATTTGGGCACATGAGAAGAGTCATCCAAGATAATTAAATATGATTTAATTATCAATGATATGAATAATGTGGATATCACTATCCATATTAATCGTGAATATTATAAATGTGATTTGTAATATATTAGAGAGAGTTAATTGTAATTGGTACTTATGAATTAAATGTTGATGTGAATTGGATTCACATTGGATAATTAATTGTAAATGTAATTTGCATTTTATTTTGGATGTATGAATATGATTCATAATTTATCAATGCCATGATTGAAATTACCACAAAATTATTTGAAATTATTTTGTTGAATAAATAAACAACAAATTTTGTTGCACGTAGTACTTTGAAGAGATTTGGAATCTCACAAATAAGGAAAAGAGAGCCACAATCCATATATATATATAGAGTGGATGGCCATGGAGTCCCACTCCATGTATGACCGTCCACTCTATAATGAAAAATGGGCTTCTCTCTTTCCTTTATTCCTACATGAGATTGATTTGAATTGAAATTAAATATGTTGGAAATATTACAACATAATTAATTTATTTCAATTCGATAAACTATTGTTGCAAATTTATACAACAAAATCATGGCCATTGATTGAAAACATAAATCAATCTCAACCATTGGATTTGTGTGCACATGAATTGAGATCCATGGACATCCAAAATAGTACAAAGGGAGGGTAGCCCTAGCCTTTTATTCTACCCAACTCTCTCTCTCTCTCTCCATATTCTCTCTCACACACACCCCTCTCAATAATATGTCCAGCCCCTCTCAATAATATGTCCAGCCATATTGTTGACCTAGAAGATCTCATAGTTGTCGCAATGTCGTGTTGTAGGATCGATTGCTCTGGATCTTTGTCTTCTTTGATGCATCTCGCTTGTGAAGAAGACATCAGATTTTGTGAGATAAATCATGAGACTCCAAGATTGGATCATCAACATGGATTGCGGGATGCACATGTCTCATCAACGGGCTTGCAAGTACGATCTTTGTCGGATCGGACTTGAGACGGGAGAATCTCTTACTTTAGAGATTAGAGATCGCAAACATGCTTTGAGAGGTATTCCTTGAACTTGTTTATGATCTTTGTTGAAATGATTTGAGAAGTTTTCTCAAATAATGTGGTTTCACATGTTTAAAATTTTTAAATTCCATTGCTCCTCGCAAATAGCATGACTAGTTGCCCTAGATCGTATTCTATGCGATCAACACGCTTCCATGATGCAATTTAGGTTTTTTTCCATCCTTCAAGTGGTACAGAGCCAGATTAAGGTCTTGGATGTGATCGAAAACCATAGGTGAACAAGGTTTGTATTTTGAATGCGCGGGACTCATTGTTTTACATGAGATGCATTATTCGAATTGGTTTTTTGCTAAAATAAAATTCTATCATTTGTACACTATTTGGGATTTTTTTAGTTATTAAAATGTATTTAGAACGTCTAAATATGTCCCAAAAATAGTAGCCTATTATTGGTATCATAAGCATGTAATTGAAATTTCAAGAGTTCCCGCCACGAAATTGTTTTGATTGTATTCGCAGATCTGAAAGAAAATTATTTGTTCCTATCTTTTTTCCATCATGAAACATGAAATAAATACTTTGATTAAGTGTAGAATCAAACCAGCAAATCACTTGAATTTATTTCGCGTGATTCCGATTCCGTTTTCCCTAGATATTCCATATTTAGCGGAGATGGGTGGATGATGATTGGATCATCAAATCTTCTTACTTAATGTATTTATCATTCAATGGAAATTATGAATTTGCCTTGATTAAATTTGATGATTAATATTTATGAAAATAATTGATCAAACATCATTGGTTATTGAATGTATGTTTCATAAAAATGTTAGTTTATCCTACAATAGTTGTAGGATAACTTTTATATGCAAAACCAAGAACGTGTTTGCTTGATATCACTAAAAATATAGGATCCTTAAAATTATTTTAAAGATGTCTAAATCTATGATTGATTATTATATACATAGTATAATGCAGGTCATCAAAGTTGATCGATAAAATCGCAAGTACATTGATATTTTTTTGTATTGTTCTCAATCGGAATGGTGACAGTATCTAGTCCAAGTATGTTGCCTTGGTTTACTAATTAGAGCCTTACATGTCAAGGAAATGCTCCCTCTTAGCCTAACTCGAGTGCATTGGTCGGATCCATTTTTGAGGAAAGAATATTGTGAGTAAGTCAAGCTGTACTCTAATTATTAAAATACAAAATAATACGTACTTGTGAGAGATTGTACTATATGGTAATATTACGTAAACTCTAATTGTTTGTTGGTTGATTGATTGGATTGATAATTGATTTATTATGATTAAAATAATTAGATTCAATTAAAATAAACACTCCATTATGAATGGAGATGTAATTCCCTTGAAAGAATTAATCGTAGTGAATATGATTCATAATGATTAATTAAAATTTGAATGGGATATGGAGGATCATTAAATGACATCCTTGGTCTCCCATCAAGGCGAAGGGTTTTGTCACCATGGATTGTATGTAGGAGGCGCATGTTCGAATTGACAACTCCTGCATACAAGTGCACATGGATCGGGTTCTTTGCTTCTCAAAAGAGTATGCCCGTATGCGTAGTGACCCCAATATCAGTTCTTCATATTATTAGGGTGATATTGAATTGCGCATAGCGAGTTATATTTATGTTGATGGTTGATTCAATTAACAGGAGGTCAACATCACCTTATGGGTGCTGGGCCCGGGTGTTAAAGACCAAATTGGGAAATGCAAGTTGGACTTACAAGGAGGAATAAGTTTCCGCTTCTTTTTATCTTAGTTGCAGTTTCTCGTATTATTGGGATGTAACTGAGGTGAATAGGAGATCCTAGATCTTGCTTGAGATATAATTGTAAATATGTCTCTTACTTTGAAAGTGAATAAGGGAATGAACTTTCAGAGTTGACAAGGCAAAAAAACATTAATATAAAATCCTTAATCAAAGTAAATATGTATTTATGCAAATATTTCTTTTCAGATGGCATACATTAAACCCACTTAAAATAATACTCAATAATAACCATTAAAATATAATGGATTGGATCCATGATTAAGATATTATACTTGTAGTTGGACACATAATTTATATTGTTGCAATGTGCAAGTTTCCTCATAATAATGAGGAATGATAATTAAATAGACAATAAGATAACAACCTTGTGTTTATATGTCTCTATAGTCTTGATCTCTCATCGAATGTGCTTTGGAAGTATCATGTCGATGGTGATTGTAATTACAAAAAATCCTTATAAACCTAAGAAGATGTTTTGGCATACATATGTGCTCTCGACATTTAATCATGAATGGCACAATTTACTGCATTATACATAATGATGGCTCGATAAGAGAAGATGTACTCAAAATGTTAGAGTGTCTACTTGAACCAAAGTCTTTAAGAGTTTAGATGGATGTAGATACGAGTGTTATCATTCTACTATTTATACTCAAGTCACTCATGAAGCTTCCTAATTTTCATATTGTATGAATTGAATAAAGCATATATAAATATTGAAATACTATTGTATTGAAATCTTTTGAGTTCAACATAACAGATCCTTTGTCTTAAGCAATGCTTGTTTTTAGATGAAGAAAGCACAATGGAAGCATGAGTCTGGCCCAAGTGAGAAGGAAAGTCAAAGAGTTTATTGTACTTTTGTGACTTTCATATGACATCCAAAGAGTTGGATGAATGTCAATATAGCAATAAGCTGATGTACGGATAGTATGACTATCTAGACTCTATCTAAAATCCTTAAAAAAGGACTCAGATAGTTCATCAACATATTATACATCTACATATAATCATTGAAATTGACTTGCTTATTAGATAAGATCAAAGTCTAATAATTGTATTTCATTCTTCTAATAACACTTGTAATTGGTTGCATATGTTTTAGAAGACTAGAAAATTTTGATATCAAGGTTTAATAATCATCCACATGGACGTTGATGTAATTGTTGTAACAAGTTCCATTGGATAGATAGACTACATATTTTCAGTGGGAGAGTTCTTAGTCTTAGAGAATGTCTCCATGACCTGGATGTCAGAATACATTCATTGTTTATTTATAAATGTTTGAAATAAACATGCATTATGGAATAGACTTATCATACAAAGTTATGATGGATATATTTCATATAGTAATCTAACATCTAGATGGCTCTACTAAATTAGAAAATTAATGAAGGATTCATTAACATTTCCAAATACTAAAAAAATTAAACCTTAGAGGATCAAAAGGAGGATAAAGATCATTTGACAATGATGTAGCATCCAGCCTTGGACATATGTCTACTGATAAGATCAATAGACTAGTAAGACATTGAACTTTAATGAATAGAGAATCAAAGTAAAATGTCCAATGCACCCTTCTCTAGGAATTGTGTAAGATGCCAACATATTCGAGGTCTCATACATATTGATGTATGTGGATCATGTATATCATCATAAACATTAATGACATGTGATATCAATTGATGATCATTTGTGATATGAGATTTCTTCCCTCCACATTAGAAATCTTTGAAATGTTCAAAGATTTCATAATTTTGATTGAGAACCAAAGTTAGAAGGAAGATGAAATGAATTTGATCTAATCAAGGTAGTAAGTACCTATTAGATGAATTTAAGGAATACCTTATGGAGAAAGGAATATCATTCCTATCTTACTCCTCCTAATACACCTAAACTCAATATAGTTGTAGGGAGATGCAATTATATTCATGTTTGATATGATTTAATCAATGATGAATCTTAGCATAATTACCTCTTTGTTTCCAGGTATATATGTAGTAGAGACTACAATATATCCCTATTAAGATTCCATGCAAATCGAAACCCTAAAACCCTCATAAGTTATGGTTCAGAACCTAACCTAGTGTTGGACACTTGAGGATTTAGGGTTGCTTGGTCCAAAATCATGTTATGGATGCAAGTAAGCTAGAATCTAGCAACAGAGAGTGCTACTTCATTTTGAATATAAAGGATGGTATTGGATACCTACTTTATAACCTTGAGATTCTTAAAATATTTATCTCTAACGATATGATTCTTAGAGGACGACTTTCTTGAGAATCAAGATGAAAATAAAGTAAAGGAACTCATTGAATCTTGAGAAGATAATAATGCTCATGAAATCGGAAACTAAAATGATAATTAAAGATGAAAAACTCATATCTCTTCAAATTAGTTTGAGGGTGGTAAGACCACCTAAAGGGTATGTATTCCATGTGTCAGGTGAGTCTAGCAATGATCCGACTTCATATGATGAAGCTTCTGAGGATCATGACATGGAAAGATGGATGTTAGAAATAATGTCTAAAGTAGACTTCATACACAAGTGTTGTGTATGGACCCTCAAGGATCCACCTATAGGGATTAAACCCATTGAGGGTAAATGGGTCCTTAAGAGAAAGAAGGAACCTAATGAGAATGTACAGACCTTTAAAGCACAACTTATATCCACAAGATACACAAGAGAAGACATCACTTGCTATGAGACTTTCTCTTCAGTGACCATGCTTAAACCCATTAGAACATTACTAACTATAGATACACAACTTGACTATGACATCTATGAGATGGAATTCAAGATTGCATTCCTCTATGAATTCCTTACCAAGAATATTATATGAAGTAACCACATGACGCCATAGTTGAGAAAGACAAAGGTGTAAGAGAACTCCATCTATGGATTCAAATAAGCTTCTAGTAGTCAGAAAACCAGATTCAATGAGATTATAAAGGTTATGATTTCATATAAAATCTTGATGAACCATGCGAAGCATAGTGGGAGTGCTATAGTGTTCATCGTGCCAAATGTTGATAATATCCTAATCATTTGGAATGATTTAAGGATGATAATAAGTGTTTTATAATCTGATTGTTCCATATCTTAAGATGAAAGATCTCATGGATACCTCTTAAATCTTAGTTCCGAAGATGTTCAGAAGTAAAGAAAAGATGGTATTGGGACCGTCACATTAGTGGTACACTTGGGACATGTTCCAATTTGTTGGAAAACCTTGAGGAAGGCTTCCTTCACTTAAGATAGGGTACTGACCAATCTGAAGGATAACATATCAAGTGCTAATAATGCTAAAATTGTTTGCCCTTGTGCATTAGTTATGAGAAGCCTAGTGCATACATGTGTACAAAAGACAAATGTCTGCCATGCAGAGGTATGGAGATAAAATACTTATTTGTAGTAATAAAAACACCTTCAAAGATGATAATACTTTTGAGATAGTGATCTCAAAGTCTTATCTTCAAGAACTTAAGACTTTATAGATAGTGATCTAAAAGGTCCTAATTGCATATGCCTTGTGAGACTTAAGACTGGGTCTTAGCCTGAGGAGATAGAGATCTCTGGGAAGAGGGTTATTCTGATGGAGTAATAGAAATTACATACCGGTTGTAACGATTATTGAGTTGTAGTGTCAAAGACACTACAACTGCTTTAACAAGATTGAGTATTGGTTGCATAAGATGCAACATTCACATTGGATGCGAGCACTATTACTAGGAGATATGCAAGTACCGTAAAAGGACTCATCGTAGTCTCTTGGGAACAAAGTGATTGGTCAACTTACCAAGCTATTTTTCTGAATAGCTTATGATTAACACATGAATGTGGGCTTAAAGATTAGCCCATTAATGACTCTTTGGACTACTGGGAGATTTTTGGACATGCGAGCCCACGACGAGCTATTATGCAATACATTTTATTGCAAATCATTCCCTGATCTGAAATGAACAATAACGAATTTGCATAATAGGTCCCTTAGTACAATTAGGGTTATGTATCATGGTCATCTTAATGATCGTACATCTGTTGATGCAAATGTTGAATCATAGAGGCTGGTGCTTGGATGATATCTAAAGAGTTAGATTGAGGACTCATCAAACATCGTCAAGTGATTATTAAGAGATGATCTACAGCTTGAGAAGAAGATGGCAATTCATCTCTAAAGGCTGATATCTAACCGATCTCTTGATGCAGATCCTCTGCATAGAGATTCAGAGGTGTTAGATAAGTTAAATTATAGAGCTGACTTAACATGATCGAGATAACCAAGACCTATGTCATATACTATCACGATAGGAACACATATTTTGATCGGAAATAGTGTTACTATTTGTTTGAGTATGTACATTTGGCATACCGATAGGTTGATGATTTAATCAAGGTCTATACATCGGAGAGCTAGTGTGCATACAAGGACATATGAGTAATATGATCTCTCAAAGGGATCATTTCGGATCATTACCAAACCTGAAGACATGAGCTCACTCATGAGATATTGGGATCAAATTTCATGCACGGTTATCTTGCTTTGGAAGCTTGGCTGAATTTGTAGGTTAGATATATGTTTTTGGAAAGTATATGATCAATACCTAGCCATGGTATATGCTTTTGGGAAGTATATGATCTATACCAACTCCCAATAATCAAATGAGAAAATTAATGATAAAACCCTATAGAAGACAATGTAAAAGTGATCTAAAACTTCGTGTTTATTCTAATTCTTCCAGTATGCAGGATGTACGGTATTAGGAATACTCTAGGGTGATGTGATCATAAATGATTATATAACCATGCCACTTCCATTCTGTGGGAGTGATGGAACATGTTTGGATTTTATTGACTCCTCTCAATAGAGAAGTAATCTAATCTTCATCTAACTATTAGACATTGATCTGAATACGATTTTAATACAATGAAAAGAATAGATTTACGGATTTGATTAAATCAAACATCTTTGAGAGGTTCACTTGATCTGGATTTGAGATATGATCTCGATATCCAAGTCACTATATATAAAACATACAATCGTCCGTCCTTATTTCCAAGTATCCGCAGTAATTTCATTGTTGATAAAGTATCTGACCATTGAGGAAAATTGATAGTTAAATGTGATTTAATTATCATGAATAATGTGAATGTGAGTCATTATTTGGGCATATGAGAAGAGTCATCGAAGATAATTAAATATGGTTTAATTATCAAGGATATGAATAATGTGGATATCATTATCCATATTAATTATGGATATTATAAATGCGATTTATAATATATTAGAGAGAGTTAGTTGTAATTAGTATTTATGAATTAAATGTTGATGTGACTTAGATTCACATTGGACAATTAATTGTAAATACAATTTACATTTTATTTTGGATGTGTGAATATGATTTATAATTTCTCAATAGCATAATTGAAATTATCATAAAATAATTTGGAATTATTTTGTTGAATAGTTATGCAACAAATGTTGTTGCACATGTGGGATTTTGGAGAGATTTGAAATCTCACCAAATAAGAGAAAGAGACATATTCCATATATATTGAGTGGACGACCATGGAGTTCCACTTCATGTATGGATGTCCACTCTATAAGGGGAAATGGGCTTCTTTCTTTCCTTTATTCCCACATGAGATTGATTTGAATTGAAATTAAATATGTTGGAAATATATTTACAATATATTTAATTAATTTCAAATTGATAAATTGTTGTTGCAAATTTATGCAACAAAATCATGGACATTGATTGAAAACACAAATCAATCTCAACCATTGGACTTGTGTGCACAGATTGAGATCCATGTACATCCAATATATTATTAAAGGGAGGGTAGCCCTAACCTCTTATTCTACACATTAACTCTCTCTCTCTCTCCATATTCTCTCTCACACGTCCCCTCTCTCAATAATATGGCCGACCATATTGTTGACCTAGAGGATCTCGTCGTCATCACGCCGCCGTTGTGCTGCCAGATCGATTGCTCTTGGATCTCCATTTTCTTCGATGCACCTCGCTCATGAAGAAGACATCGGATTTCATGAGATGAAATCGAGATACTCCAAGCTTGTATATCAACATGGATTGCAAGATGCACTTGTCTCATCAACGTGATCGCAAGTGCGATCTTTGTCGGATCGGACTTGAGACGTGGTGATCTCTTACTTTAGAGATCAACGATTGCTAACACGCTTCAAGAGGTATTACTAGAACTCGTTTGTGATTGTGATGAAATGAATTGAGAAGTGTTATTTAATCATGTGGTTTCATTTCTTTACATTTTAAAATTCAGTTGCTCCTCGCAACCAGTATGATAGTTGCCCTAGATCATATTTGATGCGATATACATGCCTCCATGATGTGCTTAAGTCTTTTCCCATAATCTTCATACCCCTCCCGATCCCTTCATTCTGTACAACTTTCTTTCCATCCACCACCACCCCCGAGGCTAGGGTTGAGAGGTTGGGAGAAGGAAAGGGACGCAGGGAAGAAGCGCAAGCGAAGTGCTGCTGAGAAGAAGAGGAGCTAAGAAGAAGAGGAGAAAGAGGACGACACACTTCTCTCTCCAACAACTTTGAGCAGGAGGTAAGTAAGTATATCTTAATCTAGGGTTTTGAGTTCTCTCATTTCCCGTATTGGTATTAGCATATAAGGGAGATATCTGATCATAACCCTACTTGGGCACGGGTGGTTGTGCCGTCAATGAACACGCTTCATTCACACATGACATGAGACTAGACGATTATTTATTGTATACTAATAGTGTTGCTATATGTTATAGAAACCTGAGTAAAGCCCTACTTAGGTGTGGGCAGCTAGGTCGTCGGTGAACGTACACATCACCCACTCATGATGCAAGGTGTACCAGTTACGCATCTTTTCTTCTTTTGATTCTTATTCTCAAGTTTGGCTTTTTTTTCAAATGTCATTTTATAATAGGAAACTCTGTCGAATTTTTCCTTGCCATATCCTGATGTAAGGGAAAACTCTACTAAAATTTTCCATTAAATATCACCCGATATAAGAGAAAACTCTGCCAAAACTCAGAGAGATTAGGTTATTCATGTTCTTCACTTGTTTTTCACGTTTGTTATGCGTCCTTTGTGTTTTTGATGCAAAGGTTGTTGTGTGTCCTTTGTGTTTTTGATGCAAAAATAGATTTCAATCATTTCAGGAGCATTTAATCATCTCATTTGAAAATGAACCAAGTAAGTTGCAATGCATGCGATGCTAACACGTTAGGTAATGAAATCATGCCTCTTGTTTTAGGGTTTTCAAGTTAAAATAGATAAAATTATTATTTATTGTGTTATTTATTATGAAGAACTTTCAAATGGTTGTTTAAAATAATTGCTAAAATAGAGTTGATGTAATGAATCATCCTTATAGCCACTATGATTGATGTGCTATACTATACTGATATTAGGTGAAAATTGATATAGTATGAATGGGATCCAGTTATGATTTTCGTACTATCTTTTGCAATGAGCAGTACTTGGAGTAGATATTATAGGTCATGCATGCAACCTATAGGTTTATCAGAAAAGCATACGTATTGGCAAGCCATACCTAGGTGGTACATGGCTTCTTGATATGTTGAGCGTGCATAATAAATTATTTGTAACACATGGTACTAGGCTAACATCAAGCGAATTGATTGACTAAAGATGTAGCCGTATCATGTGGAGGTACATGTGTTTTAATAGTAGCAGGGTTATGATAACTTGTATTTAAAGTCGCTAGTATATGTGATTAAAAGTTAGCCTATGGTTTAAGCTACCGGGTCCTTGAGGACAGTTTGCTTCCTTGTTTGTCATGCTGAGGATTTGGAACCCTAAATATTGAAATAAAAGAAATGGGTTAGAGTAGTGTAGAGGATTGGTTGAGGCGATATGCGATAGTATAAGCACATCAGATCAATGCAATCTCTGATCTCGAAGTGTCCACGGCTTAGGAGTCCACGAGAGGTGAGAAAATTCACATGGAATAATCCCCGACGTGGCATAGAAGAAATATGGATTAATGAGAAGAAACTGAAATCTTTCTAGAATAATAAGTTTTTCTAACTTACCATGTTAGTTTTCTTTTCTCTTCCTCGTTACTTAGCACTCATTAATCTTTATCCTATGATTTATGAAAACCTAACATATATAGATGAGCCATCACAAGGAATTTAGTAATCAAATCAACCAACAATAGTAGCTTATAATATAAGGTAATGTGTAGTCTTTTGAGTTCTTTTCCTTTAGCTTGATGAGCACCAATTAAAAAGAATATGATGGGACAAGTTTTCTATATGAATGGAAAAATATGAGATGCTCTCTATGTATTATTTTTATTGCAGTATGTTTCTAAATGTTAGTCGTTATTATTGGATAAGACTATTGTTGAGTAACCAGATCCGGTAAATGAGAGGATCCGATGACCTGAAATGGAGGTTGTGATAGATCAGTATGAGAGCCAATTTACTCTAGTAGCTTATTCAATAATTACTAGCTATTAGCGGTATTTGGAAACTAAGTATATGTTGAGATCCTCTGATTTTAATAATTGACTATAAAAATATTATCATTCACAAATTAGTATCCCTAATGCTTATCATTATAGGTGTAATAAGAACTAATCGATTACCTTGATTCATCTAAAATCATGACATATCAGGAGTTGGCTAGGCAAATGGCTGTGATTATGGCAATACTCCAAGAGGTTGGGTAAAGGCAGCAGGCATTAGAGCAAAGACATGATGCCCAGGCTAGGAGACTCAAGGCATCTAGACCTATGTATGCCATGGTTCAGGGTTCCATTCACTTTTCTGAGGAAGAATCTAGTTACCATCCCTCCATTGTTGTTGCATAGGTGCCAAGGCTGTCTATTATACATGTCTACCACCATAGAAATAGAGCGGATGATAGAAGATGTACCTATAGCATGTGAATTCCTTGATGTTTTTTTCCAAATGAACTACCTAGATTTCCACCTGAGCGAGATATTGAATTTGAAATCTCTCTTGTACCTGATACTTAGCCAATCTCTATTCCACCATATCGTATGACACCAGTCGAGTTTGGTGAATTAAAGAGGAAACTACATGAACTCCGTGATAAATGGTTCATTCACCCTAGTACTTCACCATAATGTGTACTTTTGCTTTTTATGCGAAAGAAAGATGGTACACTGTGACTATGCATTGACTATCGATAGTTAAATAAAAGGACAATAAAGAACCACTATCCTTTACCATGAATAGATGACCTCTTTGATCAGTTACAGGGTTCCACTATATATTCCAAGATTGATCTAAGATCTGGTTAACATCAGTTAAGAATTAGAGACTCGAATATTCCTAAAACAACCTTTTGTACTAGATACATACATTACAAGTTCTTAGCTATTCCGTTTGGATTGACAAATGCACCAACAACCTTTATAAATCTTATAAATAGAGTATTCAAGTCAGTTTCTAGATCACTTTTTGATAGTATTCATTGATGATGTACTCATCTATTCTAAGAATAAGCAGCAACATGAACAACATCTCCAAGATGCACTTGGGACACTAAGGAAGATCAAGTTGTATTCCAAAAATAACAAGCATTATTTTTGATTAACTGGAGTATCCTTTGTAGGCCTTGTCATTTCTTGGACAAGTATCTCTGTTGATCATGCAAAGATTAGTGTGGTGATGAGATGGGAGTGTCTAAAGACCATAATAGAAATACGATCTTTTCTAGGGCTAGCCTGGTATTATAGAAGGTTCGTGAAAGACTTTTTATGAATAGCCTTGACTTGGCTAGGTTAACTTAGAAAGAGGTACTATTTGTATGGTCTAATACTAATGAAACCAACATTCAGATACTGAAAGAATGTTTAACCACAACACCTATCCTTACATTACCTTATGGCACCGAGGGCTTCACTGTATACATTGGTGCATCTAAGGAAGGACTTGGGGTAGTGCTTATGCAACATGGAAAGATAGTAGCATATGCATCACGCCTATTGAATACACATGAGAATAACTATCCAACTTATAACCTTGAACTTGTTGCATTTGTCTTTGCTTTGAAGACATGGAGACACTACTTTTATGACATCACTTTTGAGATCTTCACTGGTCATAAGAATTTAAAATATCTATTTGACAAAAAAGAGCTAAACATGGTGGCTAGAATTATCAAAAGAACATGATTATACAATCTCTTACCACATGGTTAATGGAAATGTCGTAGCAGATGCCCAAGAATTTATTCCCAATGCATGATGGGTGTGCTATCTACATTAAGTGAATGGCAACCTTTTGACAATGTTATAGATATAACAACCATCCCTCGTCGATATAGGCTAGAGATTTGAGATAGAATACATAAAGCTCAAGAAGATGATCAACTTCTAAAAGACTTAAGAGGAAAAGTAAGAAGAAATGAAATTGATGGATTTCGTATAAATGGTGGTTTATTGTATAGCCATTATAGTGTCTACGTAGCTAACACTCCCGAGTTAAGAAGAAACATCACGTGAGAAGGTCACTATTCAAGAATATTAATTCACCCAGGAATTACAAAGATGTATAGAGATCTTCTTTCGTACTTTTGGTGGCCCGAAATGAAGAAGGATATTGTCAAGTTTGTGAACTCTTGCTTTACATGTCAATATATAAAGGCTTCTCATCGACTACTACTAATATTATTGCAGCCCCTTCCTATCCCTGAATGGAAATGTGAAAGTATTTTCATGAACTTTAGCACTAGTTTACCACCGACCACATGTGGTAAAGACAATATTTGGGTGATAATAGATCGACTAACCAAGGTGACACATTTTATTGCAATCAGCTTCACTGCTACTCCAGATCAACTTGCGGAACTACACAGTACACACGTAATACTTGTTCATGATATTCCAAAAGAGGTAATTTCTGATCGAGATTCAAGATTTACCTCACACTATTGGGATAATGTCATGAAAGTATTAGACACATAGCTTCTTTGAATACAACATATCACCTCAGACAGATGGCCAATCAGAGCGTACCATTCAGTACTTAGAAGATATGTTGCGAGCATGTGCCTTAGATTGGAAAGGGTCATGCGTTAAATATTTGCCGCATGCATAATTCACCTATAATAATAGTTATCTTGTCAGTATTGGCATGGCACCCTTTGAGGCACCATATGAGTGTAGGTGTACCACTCCCTTGTGCTGGCAAGGGGTTGGAGTAAAGAACAAATATGACTCAGACAAAATCAAGGAGACACGAGAAGTCATAGAGCTTGCTTGAAAAAGACTAATAACTGTCCAGATCCACTAGAAGAGTTATAGTTGCTAGACGTAGAGACCTCAAGTTTGAGGTGGGTGTCTTATTGAAGATCTCTAATATGAAGGGAGTGCAAAGATTTGGCTTGCGAGGAAAGTTAACACCCAAGTTTATAGGTCCTTTTGAAACTATCCATCATGTCGGTAAAGTTAAGTGTAGACTTTCACTTCCTCATATTTCTAGAATACTTATGAGTCACAAATTTGCCTCTTTAATAATGACGTATTATCGTAGTACATGAGGCAAATTTGGATCATGCAAAAACCACATCTTCGAATATGTGGACATTATTTTACTTGGTAAGTGTAGAAAGGTTGAACACAGGGACACAAGCCTCTTTGTCTATTTATAAAATTTTATTGTTTCATTAAGGCGTGATTATTTTATAGCTTTAGGTCTTCATGCGGATGCAGATGAAATAATGCAAGGAATGATGCATGTCTTTTTATTTGCAATTAAAAGAGAATAAATGCATGCATAAAAAGTGATGTAAGACAAAAATATACAAATATTCCCTAAATTAATCACATCCATGAGCAATCGATTAAGGGTAAATTTCATAGTCAAATCGAGAATTAAATACAATTAATGGCATTTATATCAAAGAGTCAAAGACACTATAGATCATCAAAAAAGTAGCTCCATTAATTAAGTGTCAAATCAAGAAATTAACAATGTCATTATAAAGACAATGAGACGGGGATAAAAATGAAACTGAATCAAGATATGCTAAAAACAATGCAGGGGCATAAATGTAGTAAAAATGCAAGGAAAAAAAAGATAAATATTCACTAATAGGCTCCTGGAGGGACCTATTTGCAAACAGCAAAACTCGAAGGGGGCCCAGTACAATTTATCCTTTGCGTGCAGGTGCATAATTATAATTATCAAAAACCGACGATGCTTTTCTGTAAATTACCCCAGGTGCGTACGTGAGGCACACGCCTGGGACCTTATAATTTCGGAAAATATGTGGGGTTGCTATGTAATTTACCTAGCTCCCTCACGTGCCATGCATGCAAGGATCTAGGCTAGGGAGACGGCCCAGGATTGGGCCACATTGACGAATATGATGCTTTAGCTGTTGACTCAATCCGTCCGAGACTTGTTGCCTTGGAGGGGCAACATGGCCTTCTCTGAGCCGTTGGATGGCCACCACAAGGGTGCCATCCAACAATGCCTATGCTTCTCCTTCGTTGGGGAAGCGACAACATAAACAAGACTCCGACGAGATCACCAGAGCTCCTCTGTGCCCCTCCATGCCCCTCCGTGGCCGTAGAACCTCGTCGAAGCGTCGTGATCAGTTGGCATTGATGGCCGATGAGAGAGGAAGCTCCTAGATTAGTTGATGATGGCAGTTGATGCCACATCGTCGGTGGCGGAATTGGAAACCAACAATGGTGTGAAGCTCTAACCATTGAAGACTTGCAAGGGTTAGAAGACTAGCGGAACTGGAGACCGACGATGGTTGCGAAGCTCCGATCATTGAAGACCTGCAAGGGTTAGAAGACTAGCTGAAGCATACGTGGAGTGTGGGTGATTGAAGTGGATGAAATAGAGGGATGTGGATGGACGAAGGTGAGGCCCTGGTGGGGTTCTTCTCCAACGAGGGGAAAAAGCAGGGGACATATGCGTTGGAGGTTCTGGAGAAGGGGGAGGCGAGCGGAGTTGTGGGTGAGGTGTTCGATGGTTGGCGGAGCTCGTAAGGTGGTCAGGTGATGGTGAGAGTGGATGCAGACGATGAGAAAATTCAGAGAAAATTCAAGAAAAATAAGATAGAGATACCTAGAGAATCAAAGAGGAAGTAGGCGGAGGCAGTGGACTGTGCTGAGGTTCCATTAGAACCTTGGGTCGTCGCTCTACCTGGCCACCGGTCCAGGGGGCTCGGTAGTGCCTAGGGCAACCGCTACACGGTCATAGATGCCATGGATCTCGCAGGAGTAGGAGGTCTCGTGGCCACGACGAACTGCCCCTTCGCTATCACCGGAAGGGCAGGGGAAGCTGGGCCAATGCCCGTGAATGGTGGATGACCATGCGTGGAGGCAGGGGGTATTTGTATGAGGGACTCAGACCGTTTCAGGTGGTGATGATGAAGTTTTAGTGGCTGATAGAGTGCGGGAGAAGGTTGCATCTGAGGCTTTCATGGGTTGGCGAAGATGGAAAAGCCTAGGGTTTCGAAGGGGAGCCGTTATGCAGCATAGATGATGGTCGAGTGAGAGGCCAAAATAGGAAGGGGGTGCAGGTGGAGAGAGATGGTGCAACGTTACGTGAGGTTGACTATAGGGATGGACATGGGTCGGGCAGGGCCGGGCCCTGAAGGGCCCAGGCCCAAGCCCACCTAAATATCTCAGCCTTTGGGTCGGGCTTAGGCCTGCAAATTTTGGTGTTGCTCGGCCCAAGCCCAGGCCCGACCCAAGCCTTGATTCATTTCCTGGTCATGAAAATCACAACATGAGAAATATGGAAATGATGGATCATGTTATACATTCAAGAGAAGGATTACTCATCCCTAAATCAAGCGTAAAAAAAGAAGTTACAAGCACAAGAATGTCTACATTAAAGTAGCTATTAAACCATGCACAAGAATCTAAGATGTATGTAAAACAACTAAGTTTGCACATATCTTGAATCTATAACAATGGCTAAACAATAGTAATATTCTAATGAGAAAACAATGGCTAAACAGTATCAATATCAGTACTTTAATGATCATATATAGTATACCTTAGTAGGAAAATGCTTAGCTAAGGCCCATGCCCATGTGTGATTTTAAGGTACCATATTAGTGATCAACATCATATTTTACACTGGAAATCGAACTGTATATCTAGAGCTGTTGTTTCTATAGTGAGGTATGGGTTTTTATTTTTGCAACAGATATTCCTTACAGATTTTTCTAAAAAATAGATGTTTGACAAAAATTGGGAAATGTTTACAAGGTATCGTATGGAGAGCAGATCCTGTGGAATTAGCAAAGAATTTACGAAAACAAACCCTTCACATCAACTTCCTCTAATGAATAATCGGTACCACTTGATGAAATCAATACCCTTACCATTACAACTAAATGTATATCTCAGCAATGCTCAAGGCTATGATTAGAATATCATAATGTATAGAAGATTCCATGGGGTCCTTTTCACGTATTCTAATCGTAATAAAATGCAAATTTTGTGTAATTGCAGCAATCTATATAGTATTATAGAATTATGAAATTTATAAACTAATCTAACTAAGAATAACATTCTATAGGCCACGCATCAGAATCCAAATCCATGGAAAAGGATTACAGGTAACTACTTTAAATCACCGTAATTCACATGTGACCCAAAGAAATTTAGAAGTTGTAATATCCCCACAGATCTTGCATTTTAATACCACTCATTGTTAGATCTTCGAAATACTGCTCCAGAAATCTAGGGGCATCAAATGAACAATACCTTAAGTACAATGCAGGTTCGTTGAGTCTTGGGATTTACCCTCGGACCAACATCAGGCCCCCGAACAGGCTGGGCCTTAGGTCGGGTCGGGTTGGGCTGAGCCAAGCCCGAGCCCGACCCAAAGTATTTTTGGGCCGACGTTTTAGGCCCAGGCCCGACCCAATCCTCTATTGGGATTGGGCTTGGGCTGGGTCGGGCTTTTTGGGCCAAGCTTCGGGCTAGGCTGCCATCCCTCGTTGACGACGATGCGTGGACCATTGGATCTAGCAATCCAATGGTAAGGAAGAGGGTGCGGGCGGAGGGCTGAGATCAGACCATCAGATCTGATCCAATGGTGGTTGGTAGAGCGGGAACGGATGGACCAGAGGGAGTTTGAGCGAGATCAAGGGCAGAGATGGTGTGAATGACATGGAGGAGGAAGAGCCATTAGATGTCAACATCATCCAATTACTGAGGAAGAGGTGGCTTGATGAATCCACAATTCATCATCTTTATTCTATCATTTTAGCCTCAAAAACCCTGCAAATGCTTGTAAATACCCTTAATTCCCGCATTTTAGCATTCATGCATGTGTATGTAAATAGTGTGTAAAATATGGTTTTTAAAGCCAAAATAATAGAATAAAGAAAAGAAAAGAAAAAGAATAAAATATTGTAAATATTTTATGACCCGAAACCCCGACACCTAGGCATCTAGATGAATAGGTCGACAAGGAATAAAGTAGGGGGAGATAAGGGCTAGATACCAATAAAGATTTCCTTTTATTTTATTCATTCTTTATTCATTTTGGGACCTATTTTTGGTTTCACATTCTATACCTCAAATGAAGAAACTTTGTACATGAAAGATGTAGATAATTAACTAAAGTAAAATACAAAAATTACTTCATAGAAAAATAATGTACAGATGAAAAGTTATGATCTGAATAAGATTCCAGAATCCCAATACGGGGAGGTGATTCGCTGAGGGTGCTGCCGACGGTTCTATTACAACTCTTCTTTGGTCAACAAGAAAAGAAAATCAAGAATGCTGAGGGAGGGGTTAACGAAGCCTGAGCTCTGTGACCTCTACACCTAGTCTCGTATTCTCCTTCCCCAACCAGCATAGTCTGCATCTGAAACATCCACTGCGGTTGGATGTGAGAGCCTTCTTCCGAACCATTTCAATAGTACAGGTCAGACCTATGATGATGGCATGCGAGTAGCGCATGATTCATATGACTACTTCCACTATATATCTGGATGCTTCTCTCTTTCTTCCCTCACTCCCTGCTACTATATATGACGCACCCACGAGGCTTTCCTTCGCTTCATAGCTGCCGACTGTTGTGCTTCCATTTCCCGCTCTTATTGATCACCGCTTTCATTCCAATTCCTCTACTACGAGACGTGACCTTTTCGAGTGCAAGCCCTAGGCCCAGACTCGTATGCTGCAAGATACTTGCTATCTCTTCGAAGCTCACTCTTAGGCCAGACTCTCCTAGGAAGATGGACTCTAGTAGGCTCAGTTTGTTGGCTGGACTGGCTCCCGACAAACTCGTTCGAGTTCCCGCAAGGCTCTATGGGGTCTCTCAGTAGATGCAAATGGCATCTTTCCTCTTCTATATCTCCGCTCTTCCTCCCGCTTTCCATGCCTAAGAACCAACCAACTCATATCATTTCTACCTTCACTCGACCGGTGGATGCACAAATCCATGCTTTCATCTACGTCTGTCTCGAGGTCTCTTCTTCTCCGGCTCTGAATGTACGGGCTAGGCGTAGCAGATCATGGACACACCACTACCGACCGACCTCACTCTGTCTTTCCACGGCAGGGAGATGGGACGCTTGCTACTCCGCCGATGGTTTTGTTTGATCTTCATCTTCCGGCTCCACATTCGTTGAGTTGACGGCCTTCCTCCAACAAAGTGTGCGGGCTTCTCATGCTGAGTGCTTTCATCTGGCTACTCAAAGATGAGCAGGATACAGATTTTCCTCGGGCTATGGATCAGCTTGACCAGATGATGGGCTGACCAGCAGTCAACGCTTTCCCCACCATGAGTTTCTGTAATAAAAATCTTGTCCTCTTTTCTGCTCGATCTCCAGCTATCAGGACTATCGGAGATCGATGATGCTCTCGAGCACTAGATTGCATTTATTTGCATGATAAAATGAAATAAAAAATGCATGTTTCGATTTTATGCTTTGTCTTATCTTGTCTCATTGCATGATTTGACTTATGCTTCTTTAATTCAACACTTAGTTAAATAGATAAAAATCTGGATAATACGAGAGAGGCTCGTGTCCCTGAGTTCGACCTTGGTTTCTTGCCAAGTAAAAAAAATAATAATACGACCATCTTATTCTGTTGACATATCATTCAGATGTTCTTTGATGACCCGATTTGGCCCGACTACGATGACAATATGAAGTGTTAAAACCACATTATTAAAGGGACGAATTCGTGGTTCGCCAAATGGCGCTGTTGCCGGGGACACGACTCATTTCTTATAATATTTGGAATTTTGTTTATTTAATTAAGTGTTTCTTTTATATAGGTCACTTTATTCATCTCTTTTGCATTATAAAAGTTTTTCTTTTAGATTGATACCTAACCGTTGCTTTTGTGGCAGGGCCCTTGGTGTTCAAGGAGGCAAGGAGCTGGTGCTTCCCGCTGCGAGGAGCCGCAGAAGCTTGCTTGGAGCATGTCGAGAAGAAAGAAAAAAATATGTCATTTTGCATAATATTTTATCTTGTAATAATTCGTCCTTTACAGCGGTCTTCGATCGAAGACTCGCGAGTGTAATCGAACGAATGTGGTTGTTTGGGGATCGTCCCCACTTTATTGTCGACCTAGGACCAGGCACACGGTTCTCCGAGCTTATTCTATTTTCCATTTTTTACGTGCTTGCTCGTAGGTAGGACACACTAATATATAGATGCACACAATCTCGCCTCACTTAGCCAAAATTAGTGGATATCATTCCCCGCTAATAGAAGCATGATTAGGTGCGGCTTTTTGATCGACTTGCATACATGAGTTTTAGTTTTCAAAACAACCCCAGTATGTGTTTTTGCCAAGTTGCTACATGATTTCTCGCTTAGCTTAGATCATGGTTTTTATCGAATACATGGTTTTTCTCGATTTCCCCTCCTAGATTGATCACCTAGGTTAATGGAAAATGGGAATGAACGGTAGACGATGAATGCTTGGTTTATGTACTCATCTTTAATCAGTGACAACCTTAAGAGAAATTGGGACTGTTAATTGCAAGTCAACATAAAATGAAGTAAAATTTTGGTTTTGGGAGAGCAACACCCTCGTTTACGCATTGATTTTCACTTAACATTTTTTTCTCCGCGTAAACATCAAATGTTTTATCACCAATAAAACCGACAATATAATAAACCAACCTCGGTTGGTTTCATGTGTGAGTTGGTGAAATTGAGGGTCTTGCTTGCTTGATTGAGCCATGTTTGCTTCCATACACTCCCCAGATCCTTAAACACTCCATTCATCTCCGCAGATTCATCCGCTCACTTGTAAATCCACCCTTCTTCTTCGTTCACCTTGGGTCCCTCCCAACATCAAATCTCCATCTTTATACTCAGGCTAATCTCAGCCTAAGTATAGGGGGGACCCTAGTCCTTGTGATTTTTCTCTACTCTCCTTTCCTTGCCTTTATACTTAGGTTATGTCTAACCTAAGTATAGGGGGAGCCCCTCTTAGCTCCTGTATATTTCTCTATATTTAAATGGACCTATGGACTTGTATCATCTAGTGCTATGAGGACATATCAAAGTTTAAGTATAGGTGGGTATACCGTATATACAGTACACTTACTTTAGCTATAATCTGAAAAATTTGAAGAATTTAAAACTTTTTGGCTAAAGTAAAATTCTTTGGACTATGTGGACTCAAAATTTTTCATGGCTTTTCTATATTATGTTACACTATTTTTATAAAAATTATTTTCGAAAATGGTTTGAAAAATAAGTTTGCCTTGTTTTGAAAAATCTTTTAAAAATGTTTTGAAAATTTATTTGTGTGACATTATTTTGAAAAATTTTCTATCTCTTTTCAAGGAAAGTTGAGTCTAACCTGTGTTTTAACCTTCTAATTAAAATCCATAAAAATGAGAATAATCCAAAAACCCTTTAGGAGTTATTAGTGACTACTAAGCCCAATTAAGTAGCCACTTTCAGTGAGTGTTCACCCTTAACAGATTGGATGGTTTAGAGGACATCGCATAAGGCCCCGTCCTCAAGCAAACAGGCTTCGGCCTGTACATACATCCATACTGGCTGAATGCAGATGCTTAATTGAGTTTTGGCAGTCCTAATATCTCTTGAAGTTTCAAAAAAAATATTATTTTTGAATGAAGGAGTTGGATTAATCTTCTACTTTCTCACTTCCACCCAAGATTTGAAATATTCAAGGAAACTTAGTCTTATGAGGTCTTTGAGATTTTAGGTTAACCAGCCTTAGCCATCATGGTCATAGCTTAATCATTCACATTCCCATAGATCTCTAGATTTGCATGCTATATTTCAAGCTTAGTCTCATACATAAGAATATGATCAGCACATCACATGCACGACTGCAGTTTCGATGAGATGAGTTGATTTTTCACCTGAGGGATTGGGATAAGGAATTCGAGTCTGGACTTGATCTAATGATGCTCGAGGATGGGATAAAATCTTTAAAGGCTTCATGAAACCTGAGTGTCATCAATTCTAGCCAGTATGAGAACTTGGTTCTAATATTAGTCTCTTGTCATTGACCTAAGTGTCAGGGTGTGAAATAAAGAAAAAAATGTTGATCAGTGTGCGCCAACTCTTGGTAAAAGCTGTGGAGCTAGCCAAAGTGCTACAAATAAATGAAATGTCAAAGAAAAGCTCTCATTCCACAAAGTTACATATCAAAGAGCTTCCACCAAAGGCGAGCGCTCCCAAACTTTTCAAAGTGTCCACTTGGACCACCGCTATTAGGACCAGGAGTCGGGCTTGCACCAAAAAAGGGCTCTGCATCGTAAATGCTACAAGTCTGGGTGTAGAAGGTATAATAGATACTCAAAAAAGACACACCCCGGTGTACTCTCAGGAAAACAAGTGCAGACGGCTCCAACTTCTCTTAACGGACACACTGATCAACACCAAAAAAATGTGTTGCATAAAAAGGCACTAGAGAGAATCCTTGTTCCAATGAGAGGGAGAGAAGAAATGACACAATCCCATACCCTCCATTACTGGCCTTCCATCTACATTTTCTAAGTCTGACAACTAAAGAGACGGTGGAATGGATGCAAGATTTTATTTATTCCCTAGTGTTGAGGATTGGGTCCTTAGGAGAATTTCTTGGACCAAGACTTTGGGTGAAGTTTTGACTCTACTCTCGGAATCGCAGTCAACACTAAATTTCATATCCTTAGTATATATGTACATCAGAGAGAGTCTGGAGAATTAGAGGAATTTGGTGCCTATTGACTAAGGCTGGGTTGAATTCTAGAATTTTGGACCTCTAAAGCTGAGTAGACTTGAACAGATTGGATTGTGTACTCACTTGCACAAGGGGGTTAATCCAGCTTAATCATTCCCTTTGATGCTCGAGGACAAGCATAGCTTAAGTATAGGGGCGATGAAATCCAATTTCATCATCTTAATTTTTTATTATTAACCTCCTTGCTTAAAGTTGTGTCAATAAAATCCAATAAAAGTCCTGTATTTATCAGAGTCCCTAATAAATTAAAATTCACAAAAAATCACAAAACTAAAATCCGTGGCATTTTTAGCCTTAAAAATACCCTCAAAAATATTTTGTATCTACAGATGACCTCCTCTCCACTTCTGGTCAACATGAAACTTGTAGATCTCATCGAGATCTACAACTTTCGTGTTTTGAGTTTTCTCAAATTTGGCCGTTTAACCCCTCAAAAATATACATTTCTCCCTGAATAATCTGATTGGGCCACATGGCCCTCTCTGGTTGAGCCACGTGGCCCGACCTCTTTGTCTTATCCGCCCCCGTCCCTGACCGTTGGATCTCCCTCTGATCCAACGGTCCCGCTATCTCCACGTGCACTATTTTTCCCAACCGTTTTGTCATACCCCTGGGCTCATCGTCACCATCTGCCAGCGCCTGTACCTCAGTTCGCCACGTGGCGGCACTTGCGCATTCAGATCTCGCCTTTATATCTTCGATCACCGCCGTTCACTACCACTCTGATATCTACCATCCGATCTTCCCTCACCTCTCATCTCCGCCACTCGTTCCCGCCTTGCTCTGCTTGCGCCACATGTCAGGGTCTTCACCATCAGATCATCGTTTGGAGCTGCAATCCCCACCTCACATTTCCGCTGCGTCCTCAACCTTTCGATCAGCTCCTCCTTCGCATCACGCCCATCCACTCGTGCTTTGCCCACAAAGCGACATGTGGCATCATCTTGGACCCTCCGATCATGCCGCCCTCGATCTAATCTCGATCACTCGTTAGCGCCTATCCTACAACCGTTGGATCTAAAAATCCAACGGCCAGGAGCCCTTCGTCTACCTCCGGTCAGACCTCTAGCCCACGTTCTCCATCTCTCGCACGTGCTGGCCCCTTCCATATTTCCCTGCGTCTCCAGCCATCCTCTCCACTCTCTAACCACCCCACGATCGTGCCCCATCATCCCTCATCCTCGCGGGCACGTCCATTGCCCACGATCCTCCTCCAGTCGCCCCATATTCCCCTAGCAATCCACGACTCCACCTATCAGCTCCACCACTACCACCTTCAAATACCTCGCATCCCCCTCCGACCATCGTCGTCCACCTTTACGCGGGAGGAGGCCCAACCCTCCTCCATCTACCTGTGACAGGGGGAGGTGGATGATTGAGCGATAACGACCTCTCTTACCCAGTGAGACCCACCGCCGATCATGGCAGTGCTGCAGAGCTCCAAGCCCGCTCGAGCTGCCCCGCGTAGCTGACAGGGTCCAGCGAAGACCAGAGCTTTGCCTTGGAGCTTGCGCACAAGCTTCCTCCTCCATCTCTGACCAGGTAAGCCTTCCGACCTATTTATGTATTTTTCATTAAATTTCTCTCAATTATGTAGGTCGCTACACCCTTGTTCGCTCTTCACCATTCTCCTCCTGAGCTCCGCCTCGCATCTCCCCTTCACGCGCACTCCTCAGGTCACCATTCTCTTCCTCCATACCCCATACCACCTCCGATCCCTCTCCTCCGCCACCCTGAGCGGAGGAGCACCGAGCTCCCACCTTCTTCATCTTCATCCATAGTAGCTCTCGCCTCATCCCATCTCGCACAAATCCCTTGTACTGTATGCCTCGGCTAGGCATTTAACCATGCAGGTACTCGCAATCTTAATGATCGGAGGACTCGTCGTCGACATCTTGAGCAGCTGATTCTCCTCCGATCAAGCACGTTGGACCATATCTGGATCGCGCTACGGATTCCCACGAGCTTCAGCTATATCGACATTCTGCAAAGGAGCTCTAGGGAGAAGTAGCGTGGCCAGAAAAGGGAGGCGGAGCTCGGGCTCCTTTGCCGGAGCCCTGATTCCGCTGCCAGCTGCAGATGAAGAAGGAGAAGCAGCGGCCGTTGGATGGTCCTCTCCTGGAAATCATCTGACGACCCAGAAGAAGCCACGTCTTCTCTCCAGGGTATACAGTAGCCATCTGATCGCCACGATCGGATGGTCCACACTCAGCCACGTGGCGATACCAGAGCTGTTCCGGGCCTTAGTCCTCGACCCTCCAGGCTTGTAGTTCCGAGCCGACCTGAGCCTGTTCCGAGCCTAAGCCAGCGCCCGAGGCTAGCCGAAGCACATTGAGCCTCTGCCGAGCCTGAGCCTTCCTCCGAGCCTGGATGGCACGTGCATAGCACGTGCCATCTGGGTAAATTACGCCGAGGCCCCGCCGACTTCTTCAATTTGCAACCAGGTCCTGGATCACGTGCAGCTTACGCGTATCTTGGGTATTTTGCAATCATACCCTCGCAGGTTTCCAAAATTGCAAAAATGCCCCTATGCGTGTGGGTATTTTACAGGGAAGGTCCCGAACATTCTCTTATTTATATTTTAGTCCCTCCCAGGGACCTGTTTGTAATTTATTTCATGTTTTCTTTCAGTTATGCCATTGCTTTCTTTTATGCATATCTTGAGCACCGTAACTCCGATTGAGTTGATTTCAGTTTCATTTCGAAGCTTGTTTGATGATTTTTCTAATGGCATGATCATTTCTCATTTTTTGATACATTAGTTTTGATGTATTATTTTATTCGGTATGTGTCTCTTAGAGGTTTAACTTGTGCCTTGTTTAAATTGTTCATCAGATCTGTCTCCTTAATTAAACTTGAAATTGACTCTTGTTAATTGTGCTCACCATATCTATTCTGACCTAGGGCATATTTTCATTGCATCTCATTGCATTTATTTGCATGATAAAATGAAATAAAAAAATGCATGTTTCGATTTTATGCTTTGTCTTATCTTGTCTTATTGCATGATTTGACCTATGCTTCTTTAATTCAACACTTAGTTAAATAGATAAAAATCTGGATAATACGAGAGAGGCTCGTGTCCCTGAGTTCGACCTTGGTTTCTTACCAAGTAAAAAAATAATAATACGACCATCTTATTCTGTTGAAATATCATTCATATGGTCTTTAACGAGCCGATTCGGCCTGACTGCGATGACAATATGAAGTGTTAAAACCACATTATTAAAGGGACGAATTCATGGTTAGCCAATCACGTATCGGCTTTTCCGACTTGCTCCCCCATTTTATTGGACTTAAAATAACCAGGAGATCAGAAAATTCGTTAGGCATTATCTTTATTCAGAAAAACACTAAAAAGGTGAAAATCATAAAATTGAGACTGCTAATGCAAACTTGACTCTAAAACTCACCTCGCTCTCAAAACTTTTATCTTGGGGAGAGTAACCCCCTCCTTGGTTGATTTATCTGCAGCGAGAGAGTGACCCGAACACTAGGATAGAGCCACGCCCGAAATCGTAGTTGATTACTGGTCTTGGTGAGTCGTTCTCCAGTGAGGAGCTCTCCGGTAACCGGTAAAGTGGACTGTGACGTCCTTAGCAGAGGGAGTTGATCGGTTAGCCGGTAAACGGTCCGCAACTCCTACTGGCTAGGAAAGATCTCATTTGGGATTGGGACAGTCATCTAGGAGAGTTGGGTTCCCAACAGCTCGCTTAACCGCTCTGATAGATTGACTGATTACCTTAATAAAATTTGACAAGATAAAAGACCGAACTTTCACGGTCATTAGCTCAAGAGTTGCGTAGGTGAATTGGGGGTTTGTTTTCACATCTTGTTTGCATTCCAGATCTCATCCGCCCTTTTTCAGATCAAAATGATGGGAAGGAGATCCCTTAGGCCATGTCTGGTGGCACCGCTATCGAGCACTCCATCCTATTCATCTAGGTCGGCTTCAAGGAGTCCAGACCCACTCTCTGAGCCTGAGTTTACGTCCACCCTGTTCCCCCTCGACCACCCTTCTTCTTCTATCAGTCCTGTAGTGTCAGAATTCAGCGCAACACAGAGTTCAGAACATTTGACGGCACCTGAGATGGGTTCTTTTGCCTTTGCAGAAACCCAAGCTATGGCCGACAGAGATGAACAACCAGATGAGCAGGGACTGCCACCATTCATATATGACAAGCTACCATCAAAAATTCACTGTTAGCATCCCTGGAGACCATGATGAGAAGGATCAGAGACCAAGGAGTATTCATGGGTGATATTATGAGGGAGCTGGCGCAGATGCGAGAGGGTAGAGATGATAGACCTGAGGGCGGTGATATACCAGAAGCATCAGGCGGAGGAGGAGAACCTAACCAGGAGAGGCCACCACCGATGACCATGAGGCAGTTGCACAACCCAGCCGCAACCCTCACTCACCGATGGATCCAACTCCCTCCCATTGTTGGGAACTTTGAGCTTCACCCGCAGACCATTCAACTACTGCCCAAGTTCCATGGGCTAGCCACCGAGGAGCCTCATCTCCATCTGTAGGAGTTTGAGATGATTTGCAGCACTGTCCACGACAGATTTGTGGATGAGGACACGATCAAGATGATTGCCTTCCCGTTCTCATTAGCTGACAGAGCAGCCTATTGGCTGAAGCACCTTAGGAGGTACGTCACATCCTGGGCACAACTCCAGACCGAGTACTTGAACAAGTACTATCCACTCGGCCGGACGAACGCAGCACGAGCAATGATCAGCAATTTCACGATGATCCCGAATGAGCAGTTCCATGAGTCTTGGGATCGTTTTAGAGAGCTCATTGACCATTGTCCACATCACGACATATCAAAGCCCAACTTGGTTCAGAGTTTCTTTTGTAAATGCCTCTTGTGGTGGATCTTATTTCTCCAAGGGAGAAGATGCAGTTTGGGAGATCTATGAGGGAATGGCAGAGAACTCCACAGTCATGGTCCAAGCCCGTGTCTACACATAGCTGAAGATCTCATCGCAGGCACTTGGATTTTATAGGATTTCACGCATCGATGTTGGTACACACACTCCGTCAGCAGCTACAGCTCAGGCCGAATCCACCGCTGCCGACATGGGGATCATCAGCAAGAAGTTGGACCACATCGAAATCCTTGAGAAGAAGCAGAGTCAAGGTCTTGCACAGTTGAACCTTTTGACAAAGACCATGAGTGACCTGAAGACGCAGATCTTATGCATTCAGGAGGCATAGACGTTGACTCAGCAGCCTCCCAGGTCACGGGTCGATCCCAGCAGTATCAGCTCCACCCAACCTTCTGCCACGTACCGTCGGGTTCATCACATCCAGGCAATGGGATATGGTACGACAGGTACCCACAACAGGTCGGGATTCGACGTGATCACCCCGAATTCCATTGGTCCACCAGAGGCACTTCATCACAACAAAAGTCTCCAGCTCAGGGTCCATAGAACAACCAGCACCAGCAGCAGCCCCATCACGCCCACCAGCAGTACCAGCAGGGTCCTCGTCCCTTCTATCAGGGACAACAGTGGAGGCAGCGTCAGCAACCTCACCAGGCATACTCCTAGCCTCCCCCTCATTACTCTCAACAGCAGCAGCCTCATTCCCAGCAGGGGAACACTTCCAGTTCTCAGGCACCTACCTTTGAGAACCCATCTCTAGATGACCTCGCCCGCTTGCTCTCTGAACAGCAGGCATCCTTCCGGCGGGAAATGGATGAGTTCCGGCAGGAGATGAGGGATATCATCAAGGGAAAGGCCGCCATACCAGCACAGATTGAACCTAATCCGAACAATTTGAAGAGGAAATCTGAGAATGCACAGTTTACAGAGGATACCTCTCCTAATGACTATTTGAGTGACATGTCTTCTTTTTGTGATGTTGATTTCATGACTACTAGGAGCGGTAGGATGCCAGCTGGTGGTGCCTCATCTGAGCGACAACCACACGAGGAACCAGGAGCACCAGATGAGGAGAGAAGCGGTGCTGATGTCGATGATGATGTTGATGACGGTGGTGCTGATGCCACCAAGGATGGAGATCTAGATGACGGTACTGAGGCCATCGTGACATCCGATGCAGACAGTGATGCTGAGGCCACCATTTTACTTGATGCAGAGCCGGAGTGCGGTGTTGATGCCGCGAAGTCAGATGTCGTGGGTGGTACTGAGGCCATCAATTCTATTTTTGTTGAGATCCCACCTGTTGTGTTGCCACCTTTTATATCTCAGGACTGTGGTAACAAGAAAAAGAACAAAAATATGAATAAAAAAAAAGTTTCTGTATCCACTTTGAGTCCATATGTATTGCATGATGATCATTGTATGGATTTCATTCCTTCACAGACACATGAACCTCTTCCTAGTCCTCCATCTGAGGAGGCCCCTACCATCCCCTTCCCTCAAGCACTCTGCTTGGCGAAGGGGAATAAAAAAGAAAATCCCAAAAAGACTCACCAGTTAGAGTTCAATAACCATATGATTGACAGATTCCAGATCCAACTGACTCTACAAGAGGCGCTTAAGCACATCCCCCTTTTCCAAAAGAACTTGAGAGAGAAGACTACGGTCCATAGGAAGAGGAGGAACTGCAAAGATGAGATCCATGTGCTCACCCGTTCCACATGCTTTGCCATTCAGAACAGACTGTCAGCCAAGAGACTTGATGCAGGAGCTCCGTATGTCATATGCAAGATTCAGGAGCAGCGGTTCGATCGTACTCTATTAGACAGCGGCTCTTCTATCAACCTCCTTCCGGCAGCCTTACTCGACCGATTGGAGTTTGGTCCTCTTCTTCGGAGCAGGACAATCCTTCAGTTTGCTGATAGGTCGATTAAGAGGCTGAAGGGGTTGTTGAGAGACGTGGTCATTGCTATTCAGGGCCTGAAATTCCCCGTGGACTTTGTTGTATTGGACATGGAGATCCCTGAGTCGGTAACAGATACCCCCATCATACTTGGACACCCATTCTTGGCCACTGCCAAGCGGTGACCGATCATGATAGTGGGAAGGTGTACTTTCGTGTAGAGGGTGAAAGTATACAAATAGATACGATCGACGAGACTAGAGCGAGAGATTCAGCATGCTCAGAGCAGGCCAGTGATGCAGAGCAGATGATAGAGGCTGAGCTAGACGTCCACCAGGAGTGTGATTTTGTGATGACCGATGATGAAGCCATTTGGACAGTTCCAGTAGCACAAGCCCTTGCCTTGCCCGCAGATTCAACATACTTACAGCTTATGGCAGTTGAGAGCTTGGAGAGAACACCCTTGGACAAGGACACATTTGAGGCCGATAGCTCTGGGATGAGTGGTGAAGCAGAATTTCATTCATGTTCTTCTAGTTCAGATCCCTCGGATTCAAACATTGATTGGGATGACTTCAATGATTACTTACCATGTCTGATTCCTTCTGAGCCGACAGCTAGGACGGATAGCGAGCTAGTACAGTTCACAGAGATACCAGCAAGGTTCCCTTGTCAGATTTTCATGCACAACGAGAGTTCTCACATGAAGACCTGGTAGCCTTCACTCAGACATATCAGAAGCCAGATTTGCCACCTCCCAGTTGTCCAGAATTGAAGCCCTTGCCGCAGTCGCTGAAGTATAGATTCCTTGCAGGTAAGCCAGATATGCACCCAGTCATTATCTCAGCAGATTTGACTGGAGAACAAGAATCTCGTCTGATGGAGGTTCTTGAAAGAAACCGCAAGGCGATAGGATGGAGTATAGCTGATCTCCAGGGGATTAGTCCAACTCTGTGCTCCCACCATATCTACCTCGAAGAGGACGCTAAACCCTCGCGTGAGTTCTAGTGACGGCTGAACCCGAATCTTCGAGATATAGTCATGAAGGAAATTTCGAAATGGTGGAGCGCCGATTTTATCTACCCCATATCTGACTCCAAGTGGGTTAGTCCGTTACATGTGGTACCTAAGAAGACGGGTATCACTACAGTTGTGAGTGAGTCTGGAGAGGAGATAGCTACCCGAGTACCCACCTCTTGGAGGGTCTGTGTGGACTACAGACGACTAAATGAGGCCACCAAGAAGGATCATTTCTCACTGCCATTCATTGATCAGATTATTGAGAGGCTAGCTGGGAAGAGTTATTACTGTTTCCTTGACGGGTACTCCAGTTACAATCAAGTGGCCATTGCACCCGAAGACCAGGAGAAAACGACATTCACCTGTCCGTTTGGGACTTATGCTTTCAGACGGATGCCCTTTGGCTAATGTAACGCCCCGGTGACATTACAAAGGTGCATGTTGTCGATCTTCTCGGACATGGTGGGTGATTGTTTAGAGGTCATCATGGATGACTTCTCAGTCTATGACGATGGGTTTGATTCTACCGTGTGATACAACACTGCATAGAGGTAAACCTTGTCTTATCTTGGGAGAAGAGTCATCTTATGGTGACTCAAGGGACGGTCCTTGGTCATATCATCTCCAACAGGGGTATGGAGGTTGATCCGGCCAAGGTGGATATCATTAGGAAACTCAATCCACCATCCAATCCACATCAATTGCGGTCTTTTCTGGGGCATGTCGGTTTCTATCGACGGTTCATTCAGGACTTCAGCCGTATTTCCCGACTGCTCACTGATTTGCTGACAAAAGGCACCGAGTTCATTGTAGATGATAAGTGTCTTGCGTCTTTCGAGATCAAGAATATGGTTTCACGACTCCTATCCTTCAGCCACCCGATTGGTCTCTCACATTTGAGATCATGACGGATGCTTCTGATTTTGCCGTAGGGGCTGTGCTTGGACAGAGGAGGGATGGATTGCCGTATGCCATTCACTACGCTAGCCGGACTTTAGATGCTGCTCAGCGGAATTACACTGTGACTGAGAAGGAGATGATAGCTGTAGTCTTTGCTTTGGATAAGTAAAGATCATATATTCTCGGATCTCGAGTGACTATCTTTACAGATCACACCACCATCCGGTACCTCATGGCCAAGAAGGATGCCAAAGCTCGCCTTACCAGATGGATCCTTCTGCTCCAAGAGTTTGACATTGAGATTAAGGATAAGCCTGGAGTTAAGAATGTGGTGGCGGATCACCTCTCCCACTTAGAGAACCTTAAGGAATCTGAGCCCAGTGCACCTATCACAAAGACATTTCCAAATGAGGCTATCCTGGCGATCACCTCACTCCCATGGTACACCGACATTGTGAACTATCTTGTTGCCAAGATGGTTCCACAAGGTTGGCCCAGGCAGAAACTTGAGACCTTCCTTGCGAAGTCCAAGTCTTACCATTGGAAGGATCCCTTCCTTTATCATGAAGGAGGGGATAACATCTGGAGGAGGTGCATTATTCAAGAAGAGCAGCATAGCATCCTCACATACTTCCACAAGCTTGAGGCAGGAGGACATCACTCTGGGAGACGGACAGCACAGAAGGTGCTCCAATCCGACCTTTGGTGGCCTACTCTCTTCAAGGATTCAAATGAGTTCGTGAAGAGATGTACTGGCTGTCAGAAGATAGGTACTTGCGGATAGAGAGATATGATGCCCATGTAGCCCATTCACTTTTGTGAGGTTTTTGATGCATGGGGTATTGATTTCATGGGTCCATTTCCTAAGAATCAGGGGTTTAAGTACATTTTGCTTGTTGTGGATTATGTGAGTCGTTGGGTTGAGGCCATCCCTGCCCGAGCCGCAGATGCTAAGACTGTGTGTCGCTTTTTGAGGAAAAATATCATTTCACGGTTCGGGGTACCTAGAGTTCTGATTTCAGATAGGGGTCTCACTTTATTAACGATAAGGTAAAAGCCCCTTGCAGACGAGTTCAGCATTGACCATCGTGTTGCCACACCATATCACCCTCAGACTAATGGTCTTGCTGAAGTATCGAACATGAAGATCAAGACTATTTTACAGAAGGTAGTCCGCCCAGACCGAAAGGATTGGTCACAGCTTTTGGACTCGGTCTTGTGGGCCTATCGGACTTCCTTCAAGAAACCATTAGGGACATCTCCCTTTCGTCTCGTCTATGGCAAGCTGTGCCATTTACTAGTAGAAATCAAGCACAAGTCACTATGGGCAGTTACAGAGTTATTATTGGATCCCGAGAGTATAGGAGAACAGATAAAGCAGAGTTGGCAGCCCTGGAGGAACTGAGAGATACAACCTTTTCTAGCAGCCTACAGTATAAAGAAAAAGTGAAGACATGGTACGATTCTCATATCAACCATAAACAGTTTGAGCCTGATCAGCGAGTATGGTTATTTGATTATACGCTGAAATTATTTCCAGGGAAATTATAAAGTAAGTGGAAAGGTCCTTATGTGGTCAGGAAGGTACATGACAATGGCAGTATTGATATATCCGAGTTGTCATCTTCCTCTACTTTCGTGTTAACGGTCAGCGCATGAAGCTATATTTAGATCATGATCCGCTGACCATCGACGTTGCCCCCATTCTTCTGGTATGAGGCGTGCTCTTTGACTCATATCATCGGCATCTCACACATGCTTATCACTTCCATCTTTCTCTGTATAGATCCATTTGTCCATATCATTCATTCATTCTTCCGTTATGTCTGCCACCCTATTGTCATCTTATGATTTTGCTATACTTAGGACGCACTTTGTCCTAAGTATAGGGGGGTGCACACTGAGTTGTGATCTGTTTATTCTCTTATTATCTTTTCTTCTTTTCTTTTTTTCCTTTTCTATCTTCTTTATATATCAAAAAGGTGCCGCCCCTTGTAGATAGTCCTCTATACTTAGGATGTACTTTGTCCTAAGTATAGGGGGGTGTACATCCTGAGTTTTCTTTCATTCTTTGACCCTCTCCATTGTCTCCTCTTCTTTTCTATACTTAGGGATGTTTTACCCTAAGTATAGGGGGAGACAATCGGTGTACGGTCTGTGCATTCCCACCCTTGACCCTCCATGCTTTGTGTACAACCTGCTATACTTAGGATTATTTGATCATAAGTATGGGGGGGACGGTCAACTTCTCATTCGTTCATTCCTTTATTCCTTTATTTATTCTTTAGACTTGTCTATACTCAGCACGAGTTATGTCTTCTCTTTTCTCTCCGATCTATGAGGACATAGCTCAAGCTAAGTATAGGGGGTCGTATATACTGCGTATATACTTTAGCCATAACTCGTACATTCGTATTTTCCTAATAAATATGGCTAATAATTCTTTATAAATTCATTAAAAACCTTAATAAAAAGATGCTATTATTCCTCAAATTCTTTTTGTATTTACTGATTAATAAATCAGGTGAAAATGTTTTTTGCAAAATGTTTGAAAAATAGTTTGAAAATCTTTGTGAAAAATCTTTTGAAAATTATTTGGAAAATATTTTGTTACACGCTTTCAACCTTTGTAGAAAATGTTTGGTTTGTAAAGGTTATTTCTTTGTGTGAAATAAAATGTTTGAAAAATTATTTGCAAATGGTTTGAAAAATAGTTGCAAAATTATGTGAAAAAACTATCTATACTGTTTGAAAAACCTTTGCAAAATGATTTTCAAATGTGTGTACATGTTTGTAAAATTGTTTGTAAAAAATAGTTTGGACTATAGTTTGCAAAATTGTTTGAAAAACCTTTTTCAAATAAGTTTGAGGAATACATACATCACACCAAAATCCTTTATATATGTATCTATAAAATTGAGCACTTACCCTTGTAAATTCTTAAAAATCCACTTATTATAAATTTAAGAGGCACCCCCATGTAAATATTTGTACCTAGTTTTTGGCCAATCTTTTTATTTTCAAAAACCCCAAAAACATTTGCAAAACTAAAATCCAAAAACATTTGAAAAATCTTTTTGAAAATACAAAAAATGCATATGCATCATCTTTTAAAAAAAACCCATAAAAAGTTCAAAATCTTTGAAAATTGCATCACAAAAATATATTCTGCATTCTTCATAGCATTTGCATAACATTCGTATTTTTCGGATTGAGTTTGATAATTGAACAAGTATAAGTAAAATCCGGAGATTGGAGCTTGATTGGACCTTAAAATCTACCTAATAACAGGAACCTTATAGGAGCTGGAATTGAGGTACTTCAGGTCTAGTTGACTTAATTCTTTGAGGATCACGAGACTTAGTTCAATGGATTCTTGACTGGCTAAGTAGAGTATTTCGAGCACACGCACGACTCTTGTTGATAATGACCTAACTTGGACACCTGCACCTTTCACATGGCTCAACTCAGTTGGAGTGGTGAGGGGATTGGATTTGCCGGTATGAGACGCACACAAGTGGAAACACTTGTCCTCCTCTAGGGAGGGAAGTGCACCCCAACCCGTCCAGTGATGAGGAATTCTGAAGACAGGAGAGTGTGGGTTGCAATAAAGCTTCAAAAGAGGGATATTCTACTGGCTCAAGAGGAAAAACTCCCTATGTAAATGCTACTGTAAATAATATTTCAAAAAAGAACTCCAAAAAAAAGTGGACAGGCCTGTAAATAAAAATAAAATGCCGGTCGGAGTGTACATATGTTGTATAGCCAATAAGCAAGCTTGAGTTACAAAGTAAAATCATATGAGCCTGCAGCTGGATGACTTGACTACACTGGTCTTGCATCCTAGGATAGGTAGCTACACTGGCTACCGTCCATTCTTCTCTTCACCCCCTCCTCTTGAGCTGGTTGCCACTTGAACTTAAAAGGGAATACCCCGCTCCTCGAGGAAGGAGTTATTGGATTGGGGAATCATTGGGTTGTCATGTTGGAGAAGTCAGTCTCTTTGTCATTCTAATTGGGGAGAGCCACTATCACTTACACTGTACAAGTCAGATTCATAGTCGTAAGGGTTTGCGTATGAACTGAAATATTTCTGACCTGGCTATTGAGGAGACTTGAACAGAGTTTTGGGATTCTTGAAGGCTGTTAGATTTCAAATCTGGTTCTCATTAAGGTTTCGCCCGCACTAAAACTCCAAAGGCCCGACTCAAAGCTCCAAACTTTGATTTTGTGCGGACAAGTTTGATAATTAAATTTAACCCACATTTCTTCTTTTTCTTTTCTTTATTTTTCTTTTTCTGCACTTATTGCATAAGTGTTTGCTAGGGACTAGCAAAGGCAAAGTATAGGAGGATGGTGAATCCACAATTCATCATCTTTATTCTATTATTTTGGCCTCCAAACCCTGACAAATGCTTGTAAATACCCTTAATTCTCGCATTTTATCATTCATGCATGTGTATGTAAATAGTGTGTAAAATATTGTTTTTAAAGCCAAAATAATAGAATAAAGAAAAAAAAAGAAAAGGAATAAAATATTGTAAATATTTTATACCCCGAAACCCTGAGACCTAGGCATCTAGATGAATAGGTCAACAAGGAATAAAGTAGGGGGAGATAAGGGCCAGATACCATAAAGATGTCCTTTTATTTTATTCATTCTTTATTTATTTTGGGACCTATTTTTGGTTCCACTTTATATACCTCAAATAAAGAAACTTTGTACATGAAAGTTGTAGATAATTAATAAAGAAAAATATAAAAAATACTTCATAGAAAAATAATGTACAGATAAAAAGTTATGATCTGAATAAGATTCCAGAATCCCAACTTCCCAAACCTGTATCTCTCTAATAACAACTCGAAACGCATCAAAATCGCCTTTAATTCTATATAATTTTTAATAAGCTATTTAATGAAGGTGGTTTCACATTTTGCGGAGCTACGGTTTGAAAGTTGAGTTTTGGAACCCTATTGTGTACTTGTACATATTAAAATATTCATTTTATTTATTACTCATTATTTTTATAATTTTATATTTTTTATAATTTTGTAAATATTATTTGTAATATATTTATATATACTAAAATCAGAATAAAAACCTAATGAAGATACAAAAATAAAATACCTGTATATAATACATAGGTATAAGACCTATAAGTATACCTGTATAATTGATACTCTTATTTTATTAAATGTACAAAACACATCAGAAAAATAAAATAAAAATATATTTAAGTGTATAAAAACATTCTGTAAATTTACAAAATAATAAACAAAATAAATAAAATTAAATATACAAAATAAAAAAATAAAATATTAAAATATATAGATATGTATACCTATATAGGCCTAAAAAAGCAACTTCTATTTTTATACCTCATAAAAATATTTAAAAATGATCTTAAAATATTTCAGAAAATAACAAACATTTTTTATTTTATAATCCAAAATTAATAAATTCAATTACTATTTTAAATGATTTTTTTATCTTTTTCACAGGGTTTTTCTTGGTTGGTCCACGTGGACCAACCAGGAGGGTCCGAGAGTTGACCTCGGTCAACTCTCTGACCCGCCCCCTGTAGCAGAGTCAGACATAATTTTTACCCCTTTGTTTGTGGATTTTTCGAGGTCAAACCAATCCCTCTTTCGTGTCGACTCCTTCACGACTATTGTTCCTCAATAATCCATCTTTCATACCCTAGGCTTTCCTAGGGCTGAGGAGCGTCGATTCGAGCGATCTCCATCGATCTTTGGAGCACCAGAACAACTTTGTCAACTCCTCAAATACAACCCCCTACCTTCAACTCAAATTTGGAGTCCCTTTTGGTCCACCATCCTCCTCCCTTTCGAGCTCCACGAGTCGTTGGAGGTGACAGCTCCATCCCCCTGTCGTTAGGCGAGTCGAGGAAGGCCAGAGGCACCTCCACCACCTCCGTCAACTCCGGCGTCGAGGTCCCCCCTACCTCAGGTATACCACCTTCGAGGTCGTCGCTTTTCTGTATTTTCTCTCTCTATTTTTGTTCCCCGTAGTCCTAGGATCAGATCCCCACCATTCGCTATGCGTTTCGACCATTCAATCATCAAATCATATCCCTCGCCGGAGCTCGCTCCGGCCACCCATATCACGCCACCCGGTTCACGCCTCCGTTCCACCACCGCAGGGTCGAGGCATTTTGCCCTCGACCCTCTCATCCTTTTTTGTAGGTCATGTATGTCAAACCAACACCTGGGGCTTGTTCTGAGCCTCGACGGAGGACCCAGGAGCCCGCCAGCTCCGCTGTGCCCTCCCACGAGCTCCGACCATCGCTTGAGTCTTTTGGATCGCCCAGGAGCAAGAGGAGGACCCCAGGAAGAAGACGCGCCACTTTTGGAGCTCAGAGACCGCCGGAGAACCAGGATCTGGAGTGGGGAAGCTCGCCTCGCCGGCGTTGCTTCCCTGTTCTTCATCCACGGCTCTCCGCCGTTGGATCTTGTCCGCCTCCCAGATTGCGCGCCAGCCGTTGGATCGCACCTCGCTTCAGTCGTTCGATCATCAGGGGGCGATCTAATCTGGTCCGTCAAAGCGAAGCATCATTGCCTCGTCCTGTGCTGCCACGTGTCCAAGTTAGACGAGGAGCGCTGTTCGATCGCCCGCCTGGGTATTTTGCATCTTAAACCCCAACAGTTTTTGTATTTAATATTTCATTTATAAACTTTCATCTGCAGTTTAAAAGTTTTGTAATATTTGCATTTAGACTCCCATGCTTTCCATATTTGCAAACATGTCCTGTCCACGTCACCTCACGTGACCCGTGCACGTGGGGTGGTGGGAATTTTGCAAGGACCCTCTGGTGGTTTTCAGTATTTCGTTTTAGTTCAGGAAAAGTTTTATTCAGTATACTATTTTTGGGTGTTTTGCAAATTAGCCCCCGTATTTTTGTAATATTACTTTTAGGTCCCTCCTAGGCGCGTGCGTAGCACGTGCATCGGTGGGCTATTTACAGGAAGACCCTTGCGGGTTTGGCTATTTGTATTTGATCCAAAAACTTTGTTAAATAGTTATATCTTTTGTGGAAAAATTACACTGTTCCCTTGGAGTTCTGGATATTTACATTTCTACCCATGCTAGTGTTGATTTTTCCATCGGTTGTCTTTATGTATTTCATGCATCTATAAAATCCTAAAAATCACCAAAAAAATACCATAGCTTCATGTTTATCTACTCTTTCAGCCATATTTTTAGTTTGCATTTTTATTGCATTTTCATATTTATAAAAATTCAAAATCATGCATTTTTGTTACTGTTTGCATTAGAAAATACCAAAAAGATATAAAACCCCTTGAAAAATTCTAAAAAAAATCACCTTTTGTTTGTTTCTGTGTCTTTTCACTTCAATCCAAAAATCACTAAAAAATTTAAAAGAAAACTCCTAAAAATTAGAAACCCCCTAAAAACATGATAAAAGCCTTAAAAATTCCAGAAAAATTCGGAAAATATAATTTTTATCTCTAAATTTTCTCTGATTTATTATCTTTAAGTTAAAATTGGTGTGAGGATTTTTGAACTCTGTTTAATATTTTTCATCCTCAGTTTTGTCTCAGCCTTTATTTCATTCACTATTTTCAGTATTTTTGCCTTTAAAAATATCAAAAAAAGGAAAAATCTTGAAAAACATAAAAACATTTAAAAACATAAAAAACCCAAAAATATATTATTCCCTGATTTTTGCTTATTTTTACCTATTTTTCCATATACACTATATCTCTTTTTCCTTTATTGTTTATATACTTCATTATTATTATATATATATATATATATAACACAAAAAGAGAATACAGAATCAGTAAATTAAAAATCAAAATATAAAATTATAAATTTATAAAATTTAAAACCCACAAAAATAGCACACTTATAGGCATTTGGTCACATTCACTCTTGAATACTTTTTAGATCTAGCCTGCTTGTTCCCTGTGTTCGACATTCTACACATACTTGCACCTATTTTCACTTATTGTAGTGTTATAATAAATTTTAACTCCACATATTGCTTTTCATTGTTTGATTGTTGTTGTGGGTTAACTGTTGACTGATTGAGGTTTATTGAGGGTCGCCACAACGACTTTGCCTCTGCCTTGTATGAGGCATATTTAGACCCCTGATAAATCCCTTTCATCACGGCTGTGGTTAGCCTGGATCTGATCTGGAATCAGATCGGAGGGTTAAGGATGAAAGCGCGGATGAAGGGCCAAGATGCATGCGAAAGTGGGTGATCCAACATCCAAGAAGCAGGCCGGGTGGCGAGAGGTGGTGCGGCCACGTGGGCGGCCCAAAGGGCGCCACGTGGTTGCACCAGAAATTTAATAAAATAATAAAAACAAATACAAATCTAAAAGAAATGGTGGGAGGCTTAATCAGAAAAAAGTCAAAACATAAAAGTTGTAGGTCTCGATGAGATCTACAAGTTCCACGTTGAACTCAAAGTCAAACAAGGTCATTTGTACAAAAGTGTATTTTTGGGAGTATTTTTAAGAGATGAAAATACTACCTTTTGTGGTGTTGAGATTTTTTTGCATTTTAAATTCTTTTTAAAGGTGAAACAAATATAAACAATAATTAACCTAATTCTTAGGGGGTTTTAATAAAATAGAAAACAAAAAAGTTAATACAATAATATTAGTGTTAGAAAATAGGTTAATTATACACAGTTTATTCACAAGATAATGCAAGTTAATATTAGTGATTTAATGGTGGTTTTATTAGTTGCTTAAGCAAGGAGAATACCAAATGGATTTTATCATGATGTACATGAGATTCTTCAAATACACGATGTCTTCCATGTATCAAATATGAGGAAGTATGTTAGGGATCCATGGCATGTTATAAGTTATGATGATATGCAAGTTGAGCCAGACTTGGCATATCCAGAAACTCATGTGTAGATATTAGACAAAGTTGTCAAGAAACCAAGAAATAAAGATATGCTTCTTGTCAAAGTGTTGTGACGAAGCCAAGATTTTGAAAAGGCTAGATGGGAACCTGAGGCATATATGAGAGAGAAGTATCCCTAGTTGTTCGTATAATAATATCATGTATTGATTTGTATACACATGGCTTTAAATGAAAATGAGTTCAATCACTATAAGATTTTTATGGCTTCCATCCTCTTTAAGGCTTTTATGCCTCCATTCGAGGATGAGACTTACTTTAAGATTTTTATAACTGAAAAGCTCTAAAAATCAACTTCTTAGATCCTACCATGCATATGGATATTAAATCCGACATAGCGAGACGAATCCAATGAAACTTGTTTTGTCTGAATCAGAGGTCATTTTGAATTGTTATGAATTTTGGAAACAAACAAAGTTGACGTCATTTAAGTCGCCATTAGCTCTTAATCATCATCATTGTCATCATTAGTACTAACACAATGATTAAGAATACAAATGATCATTAAGCTGTTGATCATGGTTAAGGAATGTTAATTTAATCGTAATAATAATAATTAATCATAATCAATACTGATTAATCATGATTAGCACTAATGAAGAGTCATTAGCATTTCGTGATAAGTTTGGAAAAAACCATGGGCTATGAAACCATGGTATTAAAGGAAACCATGATTTTGCGTAAAATCATGGGAGAAAATCATGGATTCTAAACGATGATTTGCAAGGGTTGGGAGCCAATAAATACCCCCACCCCTTCATTCTTTACAACTTTCATTCCATCCACCACCACCCATGGGGCTAGGGTTGAGAGGTTGAGAGAAGGGAAGGGAGGTATGGAAGAATCTCTAGCGAAGCGCTGTCAAGAAGAAGAGGAGAAAGAGGATGGTGCGTTTCTCTCCTCGATGGCTTTGATTAGGAGGTAAGTAAGGCTATCTTGATGTAGTGTTTTGAGTTCTTTTCACTTCTTATGTTAGTATTAACTTGTAAGGGAGATATCTGAGCAGAGCCTTGCTTGGGTGTAGGCAGTTATGTTGTTAGTGAACATGATTCACTCACCCATGACATAGGACTAGCTGATTCCTAATGGTGTTGCTATATGATGTAGAAACCTGACTAACGTCCTACTTGGGTACGAGCAACTAAACCGTCGGTGAATGTACGCGTCACCCACCCATGAGGCGAGGTGTATCGATTATGCATCATTTCTTCTTTTGATTCTTGTTTTCAAGTTTTGCTTTTTTTTCCAAATACCATTTTATGAGAGGAAACTCTGTTGAATTTTTACTTGGAATATCACTCGATGTAAGGGGAAACTCTATCAAAAGTTTCCTTGAGATATCACCCAATATAAGGGGAAATTTTGCCAAAATTTAGGAGATTATGTTCTTCGTGTTCTTCGTATGTTCTTTGTATTCTTGATGCAAAAATAGATTTCAATCATTTCAGGAGTAGTTAATCATCTTATTTGAAAGTAAATCAAGTAGGTTACATCGCATGTGAAGTTAACACATGATTACTCTAAAATAATTGCTAAAATAGAATTGATGTAATGAATCATCCTTATAATTGTTGTGGTTGATGTGCAACAATACTGATATTATGTGAAAATTGATATGGCATAAATGTGATCCAGTTACAATTTTCGTACTATATTTTGCAATAAGAAAGACTTGGAGTAGATACTACCGGTTAGGCATGCAACCTGCAGCTTTGTCAGGAGAGCATCAGTATTGGCATGCCGTATCTAGGTGGTACAAAGTTGCCGGATATGTTGAGCACGTGTAATAAATTATTTGCAACGAGTGGTACCATGTGGAGGCACGGGTGGTTTAATAGCGGCTGGATCACGATAACATGTATTTAAAGTTGCTAGTTTATGTGATTAAAGGTTAGCCTATGATTTTAAGCTATCGGGGCCTTAAGAATGGTGTGCTTCCTTGTTTGTCTGGCTGAGGGTTTGGAATCCTGAATAATGAAATAAAGAAAAGAGTTAGGGTAGTATTGGAGGATTGGTTGATGTGACGAACGATGACATATGCTCATCAGATCAACGTAATCTCCAATCCTGAAGTATCCACAACTTCGGAGTCCATGAGAAATGAGGAAATTCACTTGGACTAATCCTCAACGTGGAATGGAAGGAATATGGCTTAATGAGAAGAAATGGAAATCTTTTTAGAATAATAATTTTTCTAACTTGCCATGTTTGTTTTCATTTCTCTTTCTCGTTACTTAGCACTCACTAATCTTTATCCTATGATTTATGGAAGTCCAACAAGTATCAGTGAGTCATCGCAAGGATTTTAATCAGCTAGTCAGTCAACAATATTATCTTATAGTATGAGGTGGTTTGTAGTATTTTGAGTTCTTTTCCTTCAACTTGATGAACATGTAAAAGAATATGATGGGATGGATTTTCTATGTAAGCCTTATTTTGTGAATGAAAAATGTGAGATACTCTTTATGCAGAATTTTTGTTGCAGTCCCTTTCTGAATGTTTGTTGTTAGTATTGGATAAAGCTATTGCTGGGTAACTAGATTCGGTAAATGTGAGGATATGATGATCTAGAATGGGAATCGTGACACTATACCATGAACTACATGTCTCTTTAAGACTATACATCTCACTCCTATGCATATAAACGAGCGCTTTAAATCACCGTACATAAATTTATGGTCCCATTTACCACATCATAGGGCCAATAATACATATTGTCATTATTTGTTTATGTCTCCAAATACATACAGGTAATACCTACTCGTATTGGTGATAGTACTACAATCATTAAATTCCTCAATGGTATCTTCTCCAGCTTTAGCCTGCCAAAGTATACTTAGAAATGAAGGAACTCATTTCCTGAATGTCGAAATGAAGAGATTGCTTGAAACTAATGGAGTTCAACATAGATTCTCAACACCCATCTTCCACAATCAAATTGTATAGTGGAACTTTTAATCACCAAATAAAGACAATGCTATAGAAAATTGTCCGATCTAATCGGAAATATTGGTCTTAGCACTAAAATGCAACTTCTATGTGCTTATTGTGTAGCAAATCATCTACGTACAAGCCCATATATACTAGTTTATGGGACACCACGTCTTCCTTCCATAGAGAAACACCACAAACTTCTACATGTAACTAAAAAGTACAACCTAGACCTACAAGATGAAGGAAGGAAAAGCTTCTAAGAAAAAGACTCGAAAGACTCGAAAAAATGATGACTGAAAATTGACTCGAAAAACTTGAAACTAAAAACCAATTTGGAAACTGAATCGAGTTGGAAATTGAGAAAATCGTAAAAGGAAACTCAAAAACGGGCCCAGTGAAGAAAACGACTCACAAAGCCGGACTCCACGACAATGGCATCATTTTCAAAACATGAAAAATCGAGGTTTTAAAACTAGGGTTTTAAGCCTAGTGGGGAACATGCCGTGTAGCTCAATCTCAGGTGTATTTCAAACAAAATTTATATTTGGACTCCTAAAAAAATGTGTAGTAGCAAGTCAACAAGTGTCAAACTTACGGAGATAATTGATTATGAGGATATTTTCTAAGTGTTGTTTATTAGGGGGATTAAGTGAAGTGTAATCAGTTTGATCTATATTTGGAAATTTGGTTTTGTGATTTTTATTTGATTTTATTTTTATGAATTTTTATATGGTTTTGATTTTATAATATTTTTATGGATTTTGGTGGAACAATAATGTAGGAGAAGGTGATACAATATAGGTAGATGGTGTATATAATACTTTAATATTTTTTACTTTTTAATATTATTTGATTTTCATGTTATTATATTTTCAAAACTTTGAAATCAAATAGAACAAAGAAAATAAATTTTGAAAAATGTGATATATGTATGTAAACGGTGGTACATAAATAATGGTGCGTATGATTGATGTGTGAAGTGAAATAACGGAGTTCTCACAAACGACACAATGAAAGCATGACTCTTGAAAAAAAAACAAAAGCAATCAATAAATGATGAATATCCATGAAATTGATCTCGAAACCTTGCTAGATAGTTATCTAACTACCCTAAAAAATTGGTACGAAAATAGGACTATAGATGGTCCAAACGTCTGTCCAAGTACATGGGTGTATATGTAAAGAAAATAACAAAAGTCCTTCACAATTCAGTCCATATATGTGTGTATGTATATGTAATTTTAGAATTTGTAAGACATGCAAATACTGAATCTTCTGGGGTAGTCGTGCAAATGTCCCTTAAACGCGGATCACACGCTGCTGTAGAGAAAGGATCTTTCTACCAAATTGGATCTTGGTGCGTGTGGTTGGCGGGTTAAGGCGGGTTAAACTGGTAGAGGGTAACCCGTTTTTGGATTTTGGTGTTTGGATAGAGGGTTAAACTGGAGGTGTGTTAGAAGTGGATTTGGAGTGATATAATTGTATTAAAGTTTGAAAAAGTGAGTAGTTATTGTGATGTGATTGTATTGAAGTTTGGAAAAGTGAGTAGAAGTGGAGTAGTTTATAATTTTTATATGATATGATGGTATAATATATTATTTTTGATAGGATTGATGATGTAAAAATTGATTTATTTAATTTTTTAAAAAAGGAATAAAGTGGAGCCCACGGGGAGAGAGGGGGATGTGGGTTAAGGGAGGTAAACTCCCCTAACCCGCAGGTAACCCGCCATCCAAACGGTAAGTTCTGGCAAATTCCACATAGTTTGGGAATTAAAGGTGAGGAATAGATTTGGAACTCTGATCTCATCCATCCAATCTGATCCTTGCACAAGAATCCAGAAGAACTCGGGCATGTTTGGTTGCTGGGTTGGACTGGGTTGGGTTGGGCTGGGTTGGGGTGGGTGAATAGTAATCTGTGAGGAGGAAGTACCCTTGTGAATAGTAACCAGGGTTGGGCCAACCCTGCCCAACCCTGCAACCAAACAGGCCCGTAAGGTTGCTGGGTTGGGTTGGGATACACCGGTGTATCCTTCCTTCCAACCCTCCTCATAGATTACTATTAAAAGGGATACCCCAACCCAAGCCAACAAACCCAACCCAGCAACCAAACATGCCCGTACTCTTCTTCATCCTTGCACGATTTTGGAGCAACGATGGTGAAGATGGTGGGCTCGTAGAAGATGGAGTCGGGAGAGCTTTGGGGTCTTGGCTCACCCAAGAGAGGGTAAGTTGTTCGGTTCTTGTGCTATGAGTAGATGTTGCCCTGCGTTGGGTCGGAGGGTCAGGGCGGGAGGTCCTGCTTAGGTCGCCAGATATTTGTTGTTGTTTAGATCTTCTTTTTCATTGATCGCATTATTCCTCTGCCACTTCTCGACCGCTGTTTCATGGTTCTTGGCTGAATTCAGAAACCTGCACTGAAGACTTGTCTCCATTATTAAGAATCGAACTCAATTGCATATATTGATGGTGTTTGAATCAAGACAATCTGTAAATCCTTCTATATGATCCACAAAATAGAATGATTAGCAGACCATTCATTTATTCAATAAATGAAATCTTTCAGAAACTTAAATCAACAGATGCATAGTTGCAGGCCAATGCAAGGAATAAGCGTCCAAACGCAACATGTTTATGATCGAATCAAAGAACAACAGTACAACAAGAACCTATCTTATAGTGATTCTCAAAGCGGAAGAATATAGAAATATGTACGAGTGTGGTTATTTTTCTTACAGACAAACCAAGAAACGAAAAATGGAAAGAAAAAAAGAACCAAACAAGAAAAGCAGAATCAATGAGGAAGAGAAAAACATAGGGTATGAGAATAGAAACAGAAGGAACAAAAGAAGAGCAAAAGAGAAAAGAATAAAAAGGAGTCCAATTGCTACAGGAAGAAGAAGAAGAGAAAACAAGAACGAGGAAAGAAGAAATATTTTAGATTGGAATGAACAGAAGGAGAAAAGAGGTAGCTCACCATGGATACTACTGAAACAAACTAGGTTCTTGCCTCGACGAAGTAGGCCATCATTGAAGGCTCTGAGTGTGAAGAGCTCACCACACGACAATTGTTGAAGACCACTGAATCTTGCCCATAATCGACTCTCCTCTCTCGATCAAGGCTGAACTCCCCCGGCCTGCCGCTCTTGTGAATTCTCACGCTCTCTCTCATGGTATGGAAGGGCTCAGAGCTAATGTTGGATGAAATCCTAGGGTGTTAGTAGTTGCTTAAATAGGACAAGAGAGAGGGCTGGACTGGCAAAGACATGACTGGATGTTGGTAGTTGCTAACGGTAGTTGGACAACAGAGAGTGGGTCTTGGTTTGTTGGTTTCTCTTTACGGGAAGTGAGGAAGAGTAACTAGAATAAAAGTTGCATAGAAGTAAGTAATCTAAATAATGGTATTTTTAGATTAATTAAATAATATTATCCTAATGGGTAAACTTAAACAAATATTATAATTTATAGGTTTAATATATATGTATAAATAGTACATAGATTTTTTTAATTTAAATATTTTACATATAACTTGATATATTTTATAGGTTATTAATTTAACATATAATTTAAGGATTTTAGATATTTTTTATTTCTAGAGGGTTATTTAGACAGTTAAATGAATAGGGAAATATAATATATAGGTCAAATATGCATGTGTTTTAAGGTTTTCAATTTATTGAAATTATTTTAATAGATTTTGTTATTATTATTATTTTATTTACAAGGTATAATATAAATGTAAAAAATAAAAAATATGAATATACACAAAAGTCATACTAAATATGGAATAACTAAATATAAAAATAGTTGCACAGATACCTAAAGGGCCTGAAAATCGAAATTTTGCATATTGACTCCGATTTTAATGAAACTACCTTCATTTGAAAGGTATTTTTTTACTTGAACTTCAAAAGCGGGTTAGATTAACTTGGAGTTTTATAGATTTTAGATTTTACAGTTGGAAGTTTGACTTTACGGCTTTTCTCGATTTGTATTCCAGAGGCATTTGTTTAATGTGAAGCTTAAGACATATTTTCTATTTTTCTTTGAATTTTTATAGACAAATTTCAAGAAGAAAAAGTTGATTTTAGGTTGTAAAATTTCTATAAATGAAAGTTTGTATTATATATAAATAACATTTAAAGACATTAATTGTACAATAATTATTTCTTTTGTGGTTTTTTTGGTTTTTGCTATATTTCTCCCTACTTTAATTCAGTCGACCAAGTCAGTACTAACTCGACCTCTAGAATTAGGGCCAATTTGTACATATTTACATATATACAACCTTTCCCTTTTATTTTGGATGAAATTATTTGTTAAAACACATTTTTATTCATGAGGTGAATTTTGTTAAGAAACAAGTTAATGTGTATTAACGTAGGTTTTACCTTGGATTCTAACCAAAATGAAAGAATAAAGGAGATGAACCTAGGATTCATCATCCCCGTATACTCAAATTCTTTTATTCTCATAGCAAACTATTATCATAAGAATAAGTGCACGAGAGAAAGAAAGAACTTAGAACAAGTTTGTTTTCTTTAAACAAAACTTCACTTAGTCAAACTATAGAGTCTGGTCAGACCTTTGGATTATTAATTTGATGGAGCTTTGATAGGTTTAGGATTTGAGACTTAACATCCCTCAAGGTCCATAAATCTCTATATAGGTTCACATCAACATCCAGCTGAAGAACCCTAAAATACCATGGTTAATCTTGCGGAATTAACGTTAATTTTGTTCATTGCAGTCATGCAAACTAGGATTGATAAAAAACGACCATTTAATTTAATTAATGCGTCAATTAAAGCGAGCGATCAATTTTTTTACTTGAGAAGTCCAAGATCGAACTCAGGGAGGCCACCGCCTCTGTAGGTTGGTTTTTAGTCGATCTCGAAGTTAGGTTTCCAAAGAAGTATTTTTTGGCATTTTTTTATGCAAATAATAAATGAAATGTAATTTTGGCGAAGTTCGAGGACTAAAATGTGAATTACTATCAAACAATGTCCAAAAATTATGAAACTTGACCAGAATGTGAAATGTTATGAGATTATGATATTGTAATTTTTTTGAATTTTAGATGTAATATGAATATCTTATGAATTTATGAATGCAAGTTGCATGATTTTCAATAATTAATTACAATAAAGATTAAATCTACTTATTTTCAGGAAATAAAATTATCTAAGATATATCACTAGGTAATATATCTCAAAAAAATCCTAAAATTTAAAAATGTTGAACTTAATACCTATTAAAAAATAATTAATGAAATACATAAAATAATTTCTATAGGGCAAAATATTATGCAAATGTAATTTTTAGCATAATTAACAATTAATTCTACGATCCATGAATTTTTGGCATTTATTTGAGCAATGGTTAACTTTATATGAATTTAGAAGCATAGAATGGGTAAAATGTGTAATTTTGCACCAAATAATTAATAATTAATTAACCGCATGCCATAAAAATGTAAATCATATGCCACAATGTAAAAAATTAATTGATAGACAAAAAACATTTTGATAAATAAAAGGATGACAAATAGAGGTTCAAACGATATAGAGAACATAGGGGTCTATTTGCAATATCAGAAAATAAAATAAACAATAAAATCATGCATGGGGGAACAGATGTAATTACCTAGCCCCTGGAGGGAATTTGCGCAAAATTCCCAAGAGGTCACGTGCGAGGCATGTGACCCTTAGGCAGCAGGGTCTCTTCTCTAGTAAGACTATCCTCTAGGGAGGTCTCGGGCCTTGTGCCCAGTGGTGCACGTTCGACGAGAGGTGGAGGGGCGACTGATGGTTCGAGGCGGTGGCTCGTCGGTAGAAGTGCTCTCCTGGAACGGAGAGGAGGACTGCAGGTGGTTCCTAGCGTCGATGAAGGAACGAGAGGCACAAGCACGTGGAGAAGGAGCTGGCGAGTAGGCGGTCAGACCAGAGGTGCTCACGGGTGGAGGCGGAATGGCTGAGGTGGGATGGCTAGCGATGCTCCTCGACAGTCGGAGGAGGAGCGACGGCTCCTGAACAGTAGGTGGAGGAGGCAGCTGTTGCGTGGCCGAGGCTGCGAGGTAGTCGATGGGGAAGCAACTGGATCGAACAGCAGGTCAGTGAAGGCTCAGACCTATTGAGGGAGGTGGTCCTGCTTGTTAAGAAGCAGGTGAGTGGGCACCAACGGTGGCTGGCGTGGATGATGGAGAAGACCAAGTGCGCAGGTGAAGGAGATGAACAGTGGACTCGAAGAGGATCGAAAGGAGGAAACAGGAGATTTTGAGAACAATAGAGGAATAAGAAAAAAGAATGGGGAGGAAGGTCGCCTGATGGTGATGAGGACGAAGGTCCTCTTCCTATTCTCGCCTTGACTGTGTCAGCATTGCATGAGAGGCCGGTGATTGATCTCGCCGGGGTGAGGGTCTTCGCAAGGGTAGGAGGGATGTCACCACCTCCCTCCTGAGCTCTCTCTACGATATAGATATGGCGGATGATGCTCGAGGAGGTGGCGATGGGATTATATAGGGGTCGGCGAGAGGATAATGGGGATGAGGGAGGTGGTTGCGGAGAGGAGATTGCAGGGGTTTGCACGATGAGGGGATGAGGCAAGGGATGACCGTCGGTTGCGGGAAAGGATGAGCGGGGAAGGTCGGGCCGTTGGAGGATCGCTGACTGGGAGAGGGATGAGGGCGACATGTGCTGGGTACGTGCGGTGGAGGAACCTGTGCAGCACATGCAAGGATTTTATTATTATTATTTTTTGAATAAAAAAGAAACATAAAAAGGCTAAAAAATGAGTGACACATGGCGGCTCCAGGAGCTGCCACATGTCAACTCCAGAAAAATCGAGAAATAAATTCTACAGATAAATATGAAAGAAAGAGTAAACAACCTTGGATCAAAAAATTTTCTTCATGAAAGATGCTTATATCGATGAGATATACAACTTTCGTGAAGGGACTAAGATCAAAAGAAGTTATATGTGCAAAATGATATTTTTGGGGTGCTCTATGTACAGAGAATACCTTAATTTTTTGGATTTTATAATTTTTATATTATTTTTAATTAAGAGAAAAAATCCGAAAAATATGATAAAATAAAAGATAAATATTTATACATTAATCTAAATTTTTGGATTTTTAATAAATAAGAAAATAGCGAAATAAAATAAAAATGGAAATCTGAAGATATTATTACAGACTCACCAGGGACATTCAGACTTGGTCAGTTTCTTTGATTTCACTCTTATTTTGAATTTATATTTTTGTGAATTTTATTAAAACTTTCATAAAATAATATAAATGAAAAAGAAAAGAAAAGAAAAGAGTTAAATATGTACATAAAATAATAGGTCAAAATCAGGTAAAACACAAAATGCGCAAAAGAGGCCCAAAACAACTTCCGCATACGAGCTCTGATTTTTATGAAATTGGTCTTATCTTGAAGGTCTTTGAATATATATTACTTTAAAAGTGATTAATACTAAATTAGACATTGTATGAGGAATATATGTGTGTTTTAGTCTGTCTATTCTGAAATTGAAGTTCTGTCTCATACGCCAATTATTTGAGTTCGTAATGTTTTTTGTATTTTCCCTTTAAACTTGTTAGTAATATATACACAATGAAGGTGGTTTGATGTCAATTGGAGTTAGCATGAATTATTAAAAAGCATGAAGTTAGGTGAAAATGTGAAGATGAATATGAGTGCAATTATGCATGCTAAAATGCAGATATTTATTCTAAGTACATGAATGGTAAAAATGCAGAATAAATGATGAAATACAACTAATTACTCGAGAACGAAGCTCTATTTTCATCTTTTAGTGTGATGAATCACGGATTCATCACCAGCTCATATTCACTCCTTCATCTCACATACTTCTATAACCTTGAAGTCAGATTGTACTATGTGTGGAGGGTGTTACCTCTCACTTAAAGCGGCTATTAAATCGACCATTCTAGCAAGTCATCCTTGGACTCCTTCATCTAGCTACTCTTTCCTCAACCTGAGGGGGGGTGTGTATTTTCTTCCAAATTTAAATGCAGATGACCCCAAGAATTAGAAGTGGAGTGTGACAAGTGTGGTCACATCTTCTCTTGGAACTTGACCAGTGTAGCCAAGCCTTCCGATGCTAGCTTCTAACAGGACCATTGTATTCGTTATTTTCTTTGTCTTCGTCTTTGATATTGCATTGCATCCTTCATTGTACTTCGATGGATACAGAATATTTCTACTCGCCCATGCTTTGGAGTATCTATTTCTTTTATCTCTTCTAATCTAATTCTAGTATACTATTCCTCATCTAAAGCTTTATTTCAACCTCACAGCTCCCACCTTTAAACATCTGCGTCACTACACAAGGTTGGGGATGCACCAGTCTCTGTATTCTCCTTGGCTTAGTCATTTGCCATCCAAGATGAAGCAACCATGTACGTGCAAACTTAAAGCGAATGGACATTCACATACTCTATTTAGGTTAAGATAAATGCATAGTGCAAGTGTCCAAATTGGTTTCCTATTTAAGAGTTATACAAATGACATAAAGTGTTCTACTTATGCAAGTCAAGTTGAGTTCTGGACAGTCTTGTAGAACCCAAAGAATTAAGCCGTCTACCTAAAAAGTCTCAATTTTAGTTCATGAGAAGTCCCTTTAGAATTAATTGAATTAAGGCCTTAATAAAGCTCAATCCTTCAGACTTAGTCTTGTTCAGTTCAAGAATCAATTTTGTTTTGAAAAATGAGAATGTAAGCAAAATGTTTTGTAAAGTCATTTTCTATATTAAACTTTTTAAGTGAAATATATTGTTTTATTGTTTTTTTAATTTTAAATGATTTATATATTTTTTATATATTTTATTTTTTTCTTTTTTTTAAATTGTTAGCTTTACCAATTTTACAAATTCTATATACAAGTACTTTATACACATTTTACAAGTATTAAGTGAATTATGTATAATTTTATAGAGTAATTTAGTACTTAAGGATTTCTCATAATTTATACACATTTTAAAACGGATTTTATTCACAAGTTTTAATAATTATGGCTTTATGTACATGAGTTTTACATCAATTTTACTCTTTATTTACCTAGCTTTTATTCCTCATTTTATGATCCATATTTTTATTTTTTTGAATGGATTTTAAATCAAAAGATTTTAATCTACATGTTATTTTAAGTCATATTAGAAAATATAATAAAATACGAGTCATGGCTTCTAATATGTCATAGAATATATATAGCACCCTCATACTTAGCTTGAACCATGTGCTCATAGTGACCAAAAAGGAACAAGGGATACATAACTCATGCTAGGTATAGAAAGGTGAAAAGTGCTAAAAATTAAAGAATAGAAATTGGTTATCCCCTTATACTTAAGTAATCCTAAGTATAGAAGAATGATAGAAAATCTGGATGAACAACGGTAGAAGAAGAAAATCAAAATGGAGAAACTCATCGACTCAACTTGACCCCCCCCATTATTTAGGATAAAATATATTAAGTATACATGAGAAATAAAAAATGAGGGACAATTGAGAGAAAAGAAGAATGCACTAAAAGAAAACAATGCGGAGAAAATGAATGATATCATCCCCATAGTTAGGGATAATGACACCATTATTATTGGATGATAGAACATAATGAAATATCAATAGGTTCTTAGTATATGCAAAAATTTGTCTCCACAATAGGTCTGCATACTTAGATCAAGCCATCTTAAGTATAACAAAATATTAAGGGAGCCATCTAAGGTGGATGAAAGCAGAAGATAAAATGAAGTAAAAGAAAAGAAAGATGTATAAGAAATGATTTGGATTTATTGTAAAATGAAGAATATAATCAGTGTCAAATACGTCTTTACGCAAAATGGATAGAGTAAACTCCAATAGTCAGTGGTTCATGATTAAGATATTGTTCAAGCGTTGATCATTGACCTGAAAAGTGGTATCAGAAGATAAGTCTAATATCTCAGTACTACCATTACCGTGCATCTTTCACCCTATGTAGGGTTCCTTCCATTTGCTCAGTAACTTCCTAGGAATACCTTTAGCTTCGAATCAAATAACCAAACTTTATGTTCATGCTTAAACTGTTTGTGATTAATATGAGAATCATGTCATGCCTTCAACTTATCCTTATAAGTCAGACTACTCGAGAAGGTTGGGTCTATGAAATCCTCTAGTTCTGTCATTTTGCCCACATATGTCCAATATAACCTCTTGTACGATCCCCTTCGATCAGTATTTATCTCCACAACCAAATGGCATGGTTCCAGTACACAAGTACAAATGAACATGTACTTAAAGGATCTTGAAAGATGTCTGATAAGACCATAGAACTGAATCCAATAAGTGAGACAAATTCTTCATATCTAGTTGGACAATCTTCCACAAGATGGTCGTGATTTCTCGAATAAACATCTCAACTAAGTCATTCTTTAGGGGAGGTAAGGAGTTGCAATACGATTCTCAATGTTGTACTCCTCTATCAGTGACTTTACCTTACTTTGATAAAAAAGACTAACTCCATCTAAAGTAAGAATTATGGAGACTTTGAACTGCAAATGAAGTTTTCCCTCAGGTTTCATCAAATGGTTTGACTTTATGCAACTTGGGTAGGAATAACCCCCATTTAACTGTTCACAAAGTTGACAACCAACAAACTACAATCAAATCCACGACTAATCATAAATGTGCCCATAAAGTAGATACCACATGTATGAAATAACTCAAAGAAATGAAGAGGATGCATTGGCATCATATCTTTATGTCAACAAGTACCATCTTCTAACAGTTACTATACTTATGTATGGATGCAATGGCATCCTTGATGAGTGTTGACAGGTCCCAGAATCATCCTTTTTGATTTTCCATTTTTTATTGTCGGCGGGAAATTCGAGATCTATAAAAAATGACCGCACCGAGAGAATAATATGGAATATCAAATCTCAATGCAATTAGATATTTATTTTACTGGGGTAAGTTCCAAGGTCGAACTCATTGAAAAAATATGAGGGTTCAAGATTAATTTCCAACTAATTTAGAAAAATAAGTTTTTAAAGAAGAATATGTTTTAAGTTTTTGTATTTTTTTCAGATTTTTATGGGTTTTGAATTTAAAAGGTGTAATTAATTAAAATACGATGCATGGATTTTACAAATATTTTAATGTAAAAATAATGCTATGTAATGTGGACAATAAATAAATGTAATGTTTTTATGATTTTTAAATGTTGAATAAAATGATGCAAAGTGATTAATGCAAGATAAATATGCAGGTACAAGCCAAGAATTTCAATTAGCAAATTAATTCACCAAGCCTTTTTTCCATCAATTGTTTTCATAAATAACTGATTAATATATGTCAAATTAAATCCCTAAATAATTACCCCCAATTCTCCACAAATTATTGACCAATAAAGAGTCAATGAAAGAGAATAAATGTACTCAAAATCGTCACGGAACCTCAAATTTATTTATAGCAAAAATATCTCCAAAATGAATGTTTCAATGTTCTAGATGATAGAGAATAAAATAATGTTCAAACAATATAAAGAACACCAAAATCCAATCACATATGTGCAAGATATAAATAATAGAAGTTCAAGGACCTATTTGTAAAAAAACCCTTCACTTTGGTCCTTTTTTATGGGCTTTACACAATTTCTTGAAGTCGGTGGCTCTATGATGTAATTTACCCCACTGTAGGGGTATTGATGTGATATCTAGAAGGCGCAGGAGTGCAATTGCAATTTTTCTAAGGTCCACGTGCGACGCCCGTGACTACATGAATTCTGGAAGTTGGAGGGGTGTAGGCACAAGTTCGCTAAGGCACGCGTGCGATGCACATGACCTAGGGAAACTCAATAGCAGTTCGGTATGAAAAGCTCCACATGGCATATTCTCGTTGCTTTGGACCCGGTCGAAGCTATAGGGCAGATGTGGTTAGATCAGACAACTGTGATGAGAAGGGCATATGAATTGGACGATATCTACAGGGCTTCTTCTTCGTCCTTCATTCCTTCCTCCTCTAGGCGAAGAGGAAGCCCAGATGGCTCTGTTGGCCGACACACGACCACTGGTGATGTCTTCGGAGATTGTCGCTTACGATTAGGATCCAATGACCTACAAGTATGGGGGTGCATGGGGGTGGCTCCATGTGCGGTGGTGGAGTGGGGCTTGGGCAATGGAAGGGTGCGGAGGAGATAGAAGGGAAGCGACTAATGGAGAAGTATGACAGTGGTCAGATGGCTCATGATGGATCAAAGGCAGAGAAGAATAAAAATGGGAGAGAAGCAGAATAATAGAAAAATGAGCAGCAAAAGGAAGAATATGAAGAAGAAGAAGATGCGGGGCAACGATTAGTGGATGAGTTTGGAATCATTGGGGATAGGATCAACTAAGACCTACTCCAGGTTATTTCCTCAGAGGAACGATGAGTTCCTCGAAGCTGCTGCTACTCAGGAAAAGAAGCTTCACGGTGCAAACCTGTGGATCTTGCATAGGAAGTCCTCGTCGGAGGAAGGGTCTCTATCACCGGCATGACCTCGGAGCTCCCTCTCGGAATCTTTCAATGAATGACAGATAAACTCGATGGAAGGTTTTATTGGGTTTAAGTAGGTGGTTGCGAATGATGGGATTAGGCTGGTTAGGTGTTAGCTGCAGGAGGGCGAAGGGATAATGGAGGTTCGTAGGTGGGTTCTAACTGTTGGGGATCGATGGGATAAGGGTAGTTTGAGTCGTAGGCGATTGGGTTTCAAAGGTGGTTGGGTTTATCGCGATTAGGATTAGGTTTGTTTTGGGTTCAAAGGGATCATGCTGGGGATCAAAAGATGGTGATGAGGTTAGGGTTTCGATCTGGCCAAAGATGGGATAAAACATATGGTCGTCGAGAGGTGGTGGTCGTCAGAGAAGAAAGGTAGGATCGAAGATGGGTGTGGAAGAGGCGCAATGATGAAGGGGCAATGCGGTTGGAGGAAGGTGGAGGTGCAACCACCGTTGGATCCATCGTGATCCAATGGTGGGGAATGCGTCACGTGCCTCACACATGGGTGGGATGGTTTAGGCCGGTGAGTTCAGGATCATTGGATCGGGCATGATCTAACATCCCAAAAGAGGGGCACAAGAAGACAAGATCAACTGACCTGGGGTGAGGGAGGTTGACCGGACACTGAAGTGGCTCCAGTGTTTGCTTGCCACACATATAGGACTTTGACCAAGACCGTTGACCAATGCATATAATATAAGAAAATAGATTAAAAATATCAAATAACTTCAAATGAAAAAAAAATGATCAAAATGAAAAATGTAGATCTAAATGCACCCAACTATGTTCATGAAGGACTCAAATGTGAATGAAATGAGCTGTGCAAAATATGAAATTTTTGGTGATATTTTATGTGTATAAAATATCATTTTTTTAGTTTATTATTTTAATTGGATTTTGGATATGAATGTATGCAAAAATCGAATATGATGTAAATTAATACAATGGACTCAAATGTAATTTCTTTTGGATTTTTATGAGTTGAGTTAATGTCACAATAAATTAGGGAAGTGAAATATATCCAAGTGGACTAGGTTAGTGAACTCAAGTCAGAATTTTTCTTTTTCTTCATTTTTCTTTTTTTTATTTTGATTTTTATGTACTTAGTTGTAACATGAAATGAAATGAAGTAATGTAAAAGAAATAAATCAAGAATGACAAATGTGTACATGAAATAATAGGTCAAAATCAGTAAATATATACAATGCACAATTAGGCCCAAATACCCGAATTTCACAAATGAACTCTGATTCTTTTCAATGATCTTGATTTGTTGATAATTGAATGTACACTCATTCAAAATTGAATAGAGTGAAATTGAACATTGTATGAGAGAGATATCAACATTTACAGCTTTCTGTCCTGAAATTGGGGTTTGTGCCTATTTCAGATATGCACCAGTTATTATTTTTTTAGGATTTTCTATGATTAAGGTTAGTAATATGTACATGATGAAGATAGTTTCATATCAATTGGAGTTAGCATGAAGTAATTAAAAATGAGTGAAGTTAGGTGAAAATGTACAGATGAATATGAATGCTAAATATAATTCTAATTTCTATAAATTATTTACAAGTGCATGAAAGTTAATTTTGAACTATAAACACGAGAATGAACCTAATTCTCAGGACGAAGCTCTATTTTCAGCTAATTAGAGTAATGAATCACATATTCATCAACCTTACTCGTCTCTGAGCAACTAAAAATGAAGAAATGAGATTGGGTTCCATACCAATATCATAAAAGGTGAAAATGGAGCTCAAATTGACCTTTGGATTAATAGTTTGACGAATTCCTGTGAGAATTAGGATTTTAAAATCAACATGAAAGCTAGGATTTGGTCCTTAACAAATCAAGGAAGCATGAAGATTGCATCACATGCAATCAAGAGCGACTAATCATACTAGTTGCTCGAGGTCGCAGAATTAAAATTTAATAAAAAATGAAACCACATGATATGAGAATCATTCTCATATTATTTCATCAAGATCACAAACGAGTAATATAATTACCTCTTGAAGCGTGTTTGCGATCATGTTTCTCTAAATGAAGAGACCTCCTGTATCAAGTCCAATTTAATGAAGCATGCACTTGCGGGCGCGAGGATGAGATGCGTGTTTCCTACAATATGAGTTGATGATCCGAGCATTGAGTCTCCTCATTTCATCTCACGAAATGTGAAGCCTTTCTCACGAGCAAGAAGCACCGAAGAAGGCAGAGATCCATGTGCAATCGATCCGACAGCACAACAGTGTTGCGACGATGGCAAAGCTCTTACAAACAATATGGTGGACGACCACAATATTGAGAATGTGAAAAAGAGAGAGAGAGAGCTTGGGCATATATGAGAATATTAAAGAAAGAGAGAGATTTGTTTCTTTCTTATTGTTGTAATAGAAAGAGCTAGGTCTAGCCTTTTTTATAACAAATTGGATGGTGGAGATGGCAATGATTTTGTTGCATAAATTGCAACAATAAATAATTAACTTAAAATAAATTAAATATATTTAAGATTCATCAATATAATTTAATTTTTATTAAATTAATTAATGTGTAATAATTGGAAAGAGGACAAGCCTCCTTCCATACATAGGGTGGACGACCACCTTGAATTAGGACTCAAGGTGGCCATCCACTCCTAATATGGAGTGGAGGATATCTCCTTCTAATTGTGATGAGATCTCATATCTCATCAAATATTCCACAAGTGCAACAACTTTTATTGTAAAATTATTCATCAAAATAATTCTAAATTATTTTATGATAATTTCATTCATGTCAATGATAATTATGAATCATATTCAACAACCCAATATGAAATGTAAATTGCATTTACAATTAATTGTATAATATGAATCTAATTCATATTAACACTTAATTCGTAAACTCTATTTACAATTAAATCTCTCCGACATATTGTAAATCATATTTATAATATTTATAATTATTATGGATAAATTTATCCACATTAATCATATTTTTGATAATTAAATCATATTTATTTATCTTAGATTGAAAATGGAGGTGTCTTGTGCTTAAAATAAATTATAGAGACGAGTAGTAACTGATTTTTTATTAAGTCCACACATGATATTTTTGCGCAAACTCAATTTTCCTAGATTGTATATTGATAGATCTATTTGAGATAATTTTGGTTTGGTGTGAATTTTAATTTTGGATTTATTAAAAATTAATTCCTCAGATTCACTCTATTTCAATAAAAAAATTCATAAAAAATCAAATATCATAAAAAAATTCCAAAAAAATCACATTAGCCAAGCTTTAGGATTTTGGATGTCATTTGACTGAAAATTGTATTTTTAGACTCTAAACTTAGCCAAAATTGCATTACCATCTTTAATTGCATAAAAAATATAAAAAATCTTCCTCGGAAAACCTTGTATCTAGATCATCTAAAAATTGACCTAAGGAGACAGTGGCCTCATTGAGTTCGATCTTGAGATTGCCCAAGTAAAAAAAATAAATCTGATCGCTCGTTTAAATTTAATATGAATTTAAGTGGCCTTTTTATTGATCCGTGATTGCCCGCCAGCAACAAACATAATGTTAATTCACACAATTAAAAGAGGGTTAGTTTCGGTTCATCAACGCCCCATTCTTTTATTGCATTATCTCTTTTATTTTCTCTCTATCTCTCTTTCTCTTTATTCTCTTTTTGTTAATAATTTTTGGAGATGAATACTAAATTACGTTGATAATTTGTTATTAACTTTTATCCTTAAGTTGTTGAGGAGCAGTTAATATTGGCTATTTACATTAATCAAGAATGAAAATCTAACAGCCCGAAAAATTATATAAGAAGAGGCAACCATGTATTCTTAATTAATTCCAATGACCTATAAGTCTCTTGCTCTCGGTCACTCACTCTCTCTCTCTCTCTTAGAGATGCCCCTCATCGAGTTTATGTCCTTAATGTTGACCCCCATGCATCTCAAGGTCGTCCCCTTGTAGGGATAGTGCCCTTAATGGTTGGTCGACCCAATTGTTGCATTGTCAGATCGATTCGATCGATCTTGTGTAGAGTTTCTTCATCTTTGGTTCTTCAGGATCACAATGAAGAAGGATGATTTCATACGACAAAATCAGGAGTAAGGAGTCCTAGTTTGTCTCGTTAGATTACGCGAAGCACATGGTTCACACCCACATCTAAAAGTGATGTCTCCATCGGATCAGACTTCTGACAAGAGGTCTCTTGCTTTAGAGGTTAGGGATCACATTCGCACTTCAAGAGGCGATTATATACTCATGTGATATTGATGAAGCATATTGAGAATGGTTCCCGATCCATGTGGTTCTATCAAAAAAATTTTAAATTTCCTTGCTATCGTGACTTGTACAACAAGTTTGCTTTTTTATCAGATATTATCCAATCCACAAGCTTCTTGATGTGCGAGGCCTAAAAACCTCCCTTCACCATACAACAACATTATGCATGGAGCCTACTTCAGACTTCTTTTCCAGCATCCATATTTCAATGTCGTTATTTTCTAGTGCTTCATCGTATCAAGTTGGATCTTGTCCAACTCTTACGATACATGAAATCTATACCTTTCTGGTAGTCTTAACCCTATTGAACTCTTTCTAAGAGGTATAGGTATGTCATGTTCTATTATTTATTTGGTTTTCGTTATTAGTACTTCATTGGTCTTACTAGACTCTATGAGTTCTTTTACTTTATTCACATCTCAACTCTTAAGGAAATCATACTTTGGATATTTTCTGTCTCTAAAAACAAATACCTTTTGATTATTAAGATCATATAGCAGGTATTCAATACATACCCAATCAAGTGGTACTCTCGGGCGCAAGATTCCATCTTACTTGCAGCTGTGTTTTTAGCTTAGACCAAATAACCCTAAATTCTTAAGTCTCTAATACTTAGCTTTTTCCAAAGCAAAGCACACAAGGTGTTTTAGGTCATCCTTACTTGGAATCTTACTTAGGGCATAGGTCATAGTCTTTACTGCGTGACCCTAGAAAGTGAGAGGAAATTGTGCTTTACTCATCATTGATCTCACCATATCTAGCATGGTTTTGTTGTTCTCTTAAAACTCTATAGAGTTAAGATGTAGATGAAGGAGTGAGATTGAAAAACTTCTTCTTTCTTTAGGATATTCTTTGAACTAATCTGAAAGGTATTCGCCATCTTGATCAGATCTAATTTGATTTACCTTTCTTTCTGTTGGGTTCTCAACCAAAGCCATAAATTATTTGAACTTTTCAAAGGTTTAAGACTTGTGATATAATGCGAAGACAAACCATATTGTGAATGATCATCAATAAAAGTTGCATTTTTTTTATTTTCATTACACATTGCAATACTATGTCGACTACACACATTGGTATGTATGAGATCTAAAATACTTTATGATATTTAAAATACCTTTTAATCTTACACCTTTCTTGGAGAAGGGTGTCTTGGACATTTTATTTGAATACGAGATCCACAAATAGGTAAATCTTTGATTTTTAGACAATCTTAAGGTATACCTTTTACCTTTTTTTGATCCTATAAGCAAGCACCTGTGCAAGTCCTTGATTCCATATCGTAGTAAAATGTTCTTCGTCCTTTTTTTATTGGGGTTTTCAATTTCCAGTATCAGAAGCATTGATAATACATTCATTAATGTCTAATTTTATAGTTCAGGATGCATTCTGAAATATATTTATCATAAATCTTTTGATAAGTTCTTCTTATTATTAATATCCGTGTCTAACAAGTTAAGAAATAGATATGAATTATTTCTAGCATCCGAATCATTAGCTAAGATAGAGGACTCTGCCAATGAAATGTGGTAGTTTATGAATTCTAATGGTGATTGTAGTAACAATTGCGTTGGATTGAATGTGAATGATATCTTCCTTTATATCAAGTCTTATGATCTTCTAAATATGTGCAACAAATTGTAAGTATTAGTAGAGGCACCAAATATAACCATCCAACTATCTTACCGTACATCAAGATGGTTGGTTTCAATAATGAATTATGGATGTAGGAAATGCTGATGAACTATCAGTATCCTTCTCCACGGATCATAGGTAGCCTAGATAGTCATGCTTTTGGTATTGTTTCTTGTTGTAGTTGTGGAAATCATAGAACCATATGGATGTCATATTTGTGGAAGCTACATAAGTTTAGTCAACTCTTTGACCTTTCTTCTTCTTACTGGTTGGACTTTCTGAACACATAAAGGGCATCAATGACGGAGAGTATTTTTAACATTCATATACTTCATCTTTTCACACAGGATGAAACTATGAAGTTCATGATGGCTTTGAGTAGAGATAATAGATGATGACAATCATCATATCCACATATGTATCAACTCCAAATACTTTGGTTTGGGTAGGTACTTAGACATTTTGAGTACGCCGCCTCCTATAGAGCTGCCTTATTGCATCTTGTAGAGAACTATATCCTTTATGATTTTGAAATATTGAGAACTCTTCGCATTGCCAAAACATCTCCTTCTAATTTACAAGGACCTCGACAATATAATCCATATCAACATATTGCTTCCAAAGCAAATTCCATAAGGGATTAGATTGTAGCAACATATGAGAACTTGATCATTGTTCTACTTCCTGTTAAATTATTGATCTCATCATTATTGAGGTTTTTTGTATCTTGCACTTGTAAGCACATATATTATGTGTTTAGTTGCAAGGACCGCATCCAAAACATGGATCTAATACATGAAAATTCGTTAATATTGAGTATATTAATTTTGAGTGGGTTTAATGACAACATCTAAAAATAAACAATTTGCATCCAATATACTTTGATTAAGGTGAGCTTATTTTTAAATCAAAGTTTTCACATTTTCATATTTTGAAAGTTCATTCCCTTTCCAAATTGCAAAACATGGAGCGTACCTACCAAATAGATTAAGTGAAAATTGAAATATCCTTTCCAGTTTCACTACACCTAGTAATATGAGAAAATGCAACTACATCGAAAGAAGTGAGAGATTTTTTCACCTTACAAATACAATTTGCATTTACAATGTCTCGTCTTTAATACACATGCCCACTGCCCCGATGGAGATGTTGGCATGTTATTAATTAAACCAAACGTTAATAAGAAATATTAGGACACATACAATTCAATACCACCAAAATTATATGAGGAGAATATTTTGGTCATATTCATACAACCCATTCCTTTCCAGAAATGAAGCTGTTCGATCCATGTACGCTTGTATTTTAGAATACTAACTTCATAGAATTATCTCTAAATACAATTCATGGAGACAATACCCTCAACAATGATGGGGGACCTGGATATCGTCATATGACTTAGTCCATATCATATTTAAATTGATGATTAGTTATTTGAATCTAATTCTCTTATTTAAGCGATTAAAGAAAATCTTGCTAATATTATGGTAAAAATCATTAGACTATCTTTAATTTAATATTATGAAATTCAGAACTAATGAAAATGACCTATTTTATTTTTAGGTTTGATAGATAAGCTTTATATCTCTATAGAACCAATAAACATACATCCCGTAAAATCAACCTGCAATACATGTATAGCCAAAATTTTCATCTAGAATCACAACTCAACCCTCTCACGTAACTCTCCACAACACATAATTACCTGTCATAATGATAAATAAATCACATTCACGTCATTCTCATTGTAACATAATCAGATCCATCATTTCGTATACGAGAGGATACAATGTTCTTTTAAGTCCTAATAAGACCATATGAGCAAAATAGTCAATTACTAATTGTTTGATCCTAAATCAATTTAAGTGCTAATGATTCATAATCAAGCCTATAAATACATTTAAATTATGATATATGAAATAAAAAATAGATTCTTATTATTGCATATATTTAAAGAAGAAAAAAATGATTTCGGGTTGCAAATTTGCAAGTTGCGACCAACACACTTCAAATTAGGAGATACAATATAACAAGGACTTAAAATTCAATGCAACCTCATATATTTCTCAAATATTAGGTCAGACTCCTAGTTTAACATATCAAATACATTCACATCAGTTTTGAGTCCGGAAACAAGAAAAACAAGTATTAGTTTATATTGAGCCCTTTTCCCCACTCTTCCTATGGAAAAATCCAATTTCTCGAGGTTGCACAATCGGACAAAACTTTTTTATACCAGTTGGAAACTTGATTAATGGCTTATTGATTAATATTTTTAATATGGTATATGACTTGAAAATTAGTAGGAAAAGATTCCATAAATTTTGGCTACGTTTGTGATAAAAATCGGAGTCTGCTGACACTTTTTGAGTCTGAATCTTCATCCGAGCGATGCAAATTTTTAGCTGGTATTTTAAAGATGAGTACATATATTCTATACCTTATTAATATCTAATAAATATTTTCCAAAATAGGAGCGAACAACAACATCATTTTATGTCACCAAATCATTCAAAATAGAAACGATCGCTTAGAAACAATATTCCTGCAAATGAGGAAAATGTGACATTTTGTTCTTCGAACTCGATTGCAATCTGAATTATGGATCCTATACTTTTATACCATTTAAAAATAGGTTTAACCTTGCATATCACATAAGTGTGGTAAAAATAAATGATATTTGACAAATAAGAGGCTTGCAATCATTTTGTATGAGTGATATATTAATCATAGACCAAAAAATTTGATTGCAACGCTAAACCACATGAAATACAGAAACTATTATGTATCATTTCTCAAACCACATAGGATATGAATCTATATATTTGATGCATGTAGTCTATAAAGGAAGAGACCTCCTCGTTCAAGTCCAATTTGATGAAGCTTTCACTCACATGCATGATGGTGAGTCGCGATCCTCTCGAGAACTTGAGAGGTGCTATTCTTCACTATACGACCATGCCAAAAGTGATATAGATCCTGAATTTGTACCATAAAATTGAATTCATCTTCTTCTTCATAGGCATGGAGCATGGAGTAGAAGGATGCTCCTCTTGCAACCAGATGCACCAAAAGAGAGACTAGAGGGATATGGTAGATGACCAAGGGGATGGGGTGGATAAATAAAGGAGGAGGACTTCACAGAGACAGAGAGAGAAAGAGAGAGGGAGGAGAGAGATTCTTTTCTCTAATTTTCTATTTTTACTAGTAGGAAGAGAGAATACTTGAATTCAATTGTGAAGAAAAAGGAAGGCAAGGCTATCCTTGTACACACCATAGGGGCATCCATAAGAGTAGAGAGTGGAGACTCTCTACTCTCTGTAATCTTTATAAATTTCAAAATCTAACAGGATATGGTATTCGATAATAATGGAATTATCTCTTTAGATAACTACAATCAATTATTTTGTAATAATTATGAAATCATCCTATCAATTAATGAATCCAATTTGTTAGTCCAAAATAGTATATAAATCTAATCTACATTTATTTAAAGAAGAATGTGAACCCAATTCATATTAACATTAATTAATTATGTGAATCCTATTGATATAAATCCTAATAATAAATATAAGTTGCATTCATATTATTATTAATTATTATGTATCAATATCTTATATTAATTAGCTGTGTGAATCACATTCACGTGTTATCATATAATTAATCAATGTTGATAACAATTATTATCTTAACTATCATTTTCTTAAAGTAATATTCTTAATCCAATTAAAACTTACATCCTACATCGTGAATACTTGGAGATGATATCAGGGAGATTGTATACATTAATGTATAACGATATGACATTTAGATTTTACATCTAATATCGAGGTTTAGACTACTTTGAGTTATCTAATTTAATTAGATATTGAACCAATTTCTCCATTTGGATTTGAACTCTTTCAGATCAAATTTCCAACTATTTGGATCTAGAATACAGTTTTATGAATTGACATTTAATCCAATTAATTCCCATTCATTTATCTTCTAAATTGAGTCACTATAATCCATATGGTTTCAATGTTCTCTTAGAATGGAAGTGCCATGGTATAGAATCTATTAAAATCGCATCAACCTTGAGCATTCCTAATACTCATGCATCTTATATACTGGAAGACTTTTAATAACCTAAAGTTCAGCCTCATATTTGGCTATCTCCTTCCCTAGGGTTTATCAATAAATTTCTCAGTTGATCATTGAGGAGACAATATCAATCATATGATTTCCAAAAACATATATCAATATTCTCAAATTGTTATCCTATTTCGTAAATGAGATAACCATAGGCGGAATTCATTTTGACTCCAATATCTCATGAGTGAGATGATGTTTTTCGATTCAGTAACTATGAACTTGTATGATTTTTTTAAGATCATACATCTCATATTCCCTTATATGTAGAAGCTCACCAATATAGACCTTGTTGAGCCATCAACCTATTGCTCTCTCAAATGTAAATACTGAGATATAGAAGATGTATATCAATCTCCAAAGGACGTGTTCTATTTTACGATAATATATGATATGACTCTTTTGTATCTTGATCTCGTCAAGTTAACTCTTTAACTTGACTCATCCGCCACCTCCGAGTCTCTATTCTTATGTAGAGGATCTACATCAAGAAAGTCAGTCGGATATTAGTCCTTATTTAAGATTTCATTCTTTTCCCAGACTAGAGATAATTCTTGAATATCACTTGACAATGCTAATTTTGTCCTCGATCTAACTCTATAGATTCTGCAACCTTACGCCATCCTCTGTGGTGTAACTCTTTAGATCAGCAACTATATGATATCAAGGTGGCCATGGTACATAATCTTTTTTGTACTAGACCTTAACAATGCCAACTCAGTTATGTTTTATTTCAGATAATGGAATGATAAAATTTTTCAATAATGCTTGTTACAAATAATGACTCATTGTGGGCTCATATGTCTAACAACATATACCTTTGACTAAATCTTAGACCCTGCTTAACTATGACATTCTGCTCGAAATCCTTGCTGAAACTTTGTACCCAACCCTTGTTTGAACCCGAGCCTAAAAATCCTCTTTGGAGCCCTTCTTTCTCCTCTTCATATGCAAATATTGTGAGTTTCTTTGCCCCAAACAGAGATAGCAAGTGGGAAGTGGAGTTGTCATCACAACGAGGCTCCTCTTAATATTTGGTTGGGTCCAGAAGAATCTTTCTTTTGCAATAACCCATTATGGATTGTTTAACCTTCACGAGAAGAGGCTAGCTTATTGGCAGCAAAGGTAGGAGCTGAACAACTTCATCTGTTAGATGATTAATGAATCCATTTTCTTCTAACCTAAATTGGGCTCATGGTAATACATCCAATTAAGGGTCGATCAGAATCGAGCAAGAATCTCCACGAGGAGTGGCTCGATTAAATTCTCCTGGATAAGTCCAAGGTTGAACACAGGGACACTATTGCCTAGCTTATCTAACTAGGGTCCTAAAATATGTGATTAAGCTACTCTAAGTAGTCATCTAAGTAAAGGGTGCAAAAACACTGCAATATGCATGCATGAATTTGTATGGCTCTTTTGATGCAAATATTAGATATGCTACAAAATGGGACTAAATGCACAATAATGTACAAGACACATAAACAAACAAACACTCACAATTACGCTCCTGAATCAATGATTTATCAATTTTAATGATAAAGCATAAATGGTAAAGAATTATAGCAATTAACTCCTTATTTCAATTCATGCATACTCCGAATCAATTAGGGGACCACTTAATCTCTAAGCACATCAAACTCCTTAAGATGAAGCTAAATTAGGAATTAATTAACAAAATTATTTATGAAAGGGTCATGAATATTTTTAATCATTGTTAAGGTAATTAGGGGGGGTCTATGTTGCATTGAATCCATGAGCATGTAGATTAGGTTTAATCTATTATGTTTAAAGGGAACTACACTTCTCTGAATTCTAATTCAATCAGAACATAGCATATCAGCTATATATATCATACGAAAGAGCATAAGATGGCCTTTAAAATAAGATAAATTCAATTTATTTTGGATTTAAGAATCACGAGTTATTGAATCATCAAGTCATGGATTGAATTGCAAATAAAATAGCATAAAAACATGACATAAAAGTTCAAAAGGACCAAAGTGCAATTTACAAAAGTAGTAGGGGCATAATATGCAAAATACCCCCGTACAAGGGTAAAAGGGAATTAAAAAAAGACAGGGGCTTATCTTGTAATTCGTTTCAGGCAGCACACGCTCCATACGTGGTGAACTGAAATGCAGATACCAAGAAGTGTGATCCACATGCTGTGATATGCATGCTCACGTGAGGACAGGCATGTGCAGAGCTAGGCTCAGCAGACAGGTCTGGTTCGGGCAATGTGGAGGGTGTCAGTGCCTCAATGTATGCTCGGCTTGCTTCAAACCTCAGGGTTGAATCGTTATTTCAGAGTGGGGCTAGGTAAAGACAACGTCTATGTAGCTTATGTTCTCCTCCCTCCTCCTTGCACGACATCAATGGAGCGGAGCTCTGGCAAAGTGCGGCTTCCTCTCCCGTGCTCAGATGATCATCTTGAAGGTCTGTGAAGCTTCCCTCGAGCCTTGCGAAGAAGCTGAAAGGGAGGACGAGGGCTAAGTGGGTCTAAACGGGCCTGACGATGAGGGTTTGTCGGAGAAGAAACATGAGACCAAAGATCCGTGGAATTTTCGACTAATCGAAGGCTTAGAATTTCCTGAACCTGTTAGAAACCATGCCAAGCACAACACGGATCTATTAGGATCCAGAGGAGGCGAGATGGAGGCTCAGGTGAAGGTGGAGGAACTACGACGCAAATGGGTTCTCCACTCCTTTTCAAGGGGGTGAAGGATCGAGGTGGATGAGGCTATATAGAAGTGTAGGGAAGAAGGAAATGGTTGCGCGAAGATGGTCGAAAAACGGTACATGTGTGAGTGAGGTTGGGTAATGCTACAGTTGTGCGTACGTGCGGTGATAATTCATAAAAAAGGGAGAAAAGGAAGAAAATGATTACCTGGAGGTTAATGTGATGAATGGAGGGGAGACCAAAAGGGCAGAGATATGTCATGAGGAGGAGGAAGCTCTTCCGCAGTCGTCACTCAACACAGGGGGGGGTGGAACTTCAACAGCTCGAGGTGAAGCTGTAGCAAGGTGACAAACACCTTGGATCACACCGGCAAGAAGAAATCCATCTTCGCTCAAAATTCTCACACCCTCTCTATCACAGGTGGTAGAGTTAGGCTCAGGGAAGCTCACACGCAAGGGCGAATGCGGCGAATCTGCGAAGGAGATGGGTTATTTGAAGGAATGGGGGAGCGGTTCCAGAAGGTAGTCGTCGAGCTTCAACCACTCCCCTACGAACACTGATTGGAGGTAAGTGTGGGACATGTGGCTAGCGTCAATGAGGGTAGTTAGGTCTCTGATTAGGAACGATCGGTTGGTGAAGAGGTGGGTCGGAGACATGGGGGAAATAGAGAGAAGCGGGGTGGTTAGTGCATCGCGTTATGTGTATTGGGGTGAATGGAAGGTTGACAATTGAGGAGGATCATCTGATGGAGCTCATTAGATGGTCGAAGATTAAGAGGGAGCGTAGGGATCAGATCGCTCTGATCAAAGTATATCGGAGGGTCCATGATGAGGCGCTGATGAAGGGCTCATATCAGATTCATCAAGTGGATCCGACGGTTGGAAGAGGGAGCGGGTGGCAGAGAAGGGGCGGGCCACTTTGGTGGTTGTGGAGGTGCCACGTGGCCCGATGAGAAAAACAAGAAATGAAGAAAATAAAGAAAAAACAAAATAAAATATATGCAAGTATCAAATCAAAAAGTGTTGAATATAAAAGTTGTAGATATTTTCATGATCTACAAGTTTTATGTAGAACCTGAAGTCAAAATACATCATTTTTACATAGATAAAATTTTGTAAGTATTTTTACGTAAATATAACTAATAATTTTTAATTTTTTTAATTTTTTTATTTTTTGATTTATGAATAGTGTTAAAACAAATATATACATTATTAATATGATTTATGAGTTTTTAATAATAAGAAAATACGTAACACAAAAGTACAATAATAAGTTTTTATGTACACATAATTATAGCTAATTATATACATAGGATAAAATGTTAAAGTTAGTTAATTAGGTTTGAATCTTATTGAATAGTTTAAGTAAGAATGATACTAAATGAGAGATATGATGACAAATCATGGATTTATCAGTGATTATAATCCCACCTTTCCCCGATGTGGGACCGTCCTCGGGTTCTTCTCTTCTTCCTCATCGACCTTCATTTTTCTTTCTTTCTTTATTCTTTCTATGTGAGTTCTCATCTTATGTTACCACTTCTATCCCATGTTTCACCATCACATACCCTAAACTACCTCGCCTCGCATCCATTCACCCTTCATCGACTACCTCCCATTTCTCCACCCCTCCATGCGTAACCCCCCTCCTTTCGGCCAAACCATCTTGAGGTTGAAGTGGGGGAGCTCCTCTCCCCTTCGCCATGAAGGAGCATCTCCATCCACTACCTCTTTCTCACATTCAACATCCATATGAGCCCGCAACTCAAGACTCCTTTTGAGATTGCAGGTTCATGAGAGTTAATCATCGTCTGCAAGCAATTGTCGGAGCCATCGTAGGATTGCCCTGAGCATTCATCAGAGGAAGAAAAATATAGAGGCAGAGAGCGTCACATAATTTCTCTTGGATCGAGTTTTCACACCTCGACCTTCATTGCTTGAGAACTTCATGTACCAATTACATGTGAAGGGAAAATTGTGAGGAGGTCCTCTAACCTTCACCATTTTACAGGACACGCCTTGCCTTAGTGGATACCAGTGCCTTCATCAGGTGCATATGCTGATCACATGCACCCTTGCCGTCAGGTGCATGTGTCCATAACATGTATGCTTGTGCCGATCAAGTGCATGCGTTGATCACACACCTTAGCCAGGCTTGACATCACTTTTGTGGCAAATGTGGCGAGCTAATTCATGCATGCCCCTGCTGATATTCACATGAGAACCGTTGAATGTATTCCATGTTACATAAAAAGGGATCATGGAAAAGGACCCATCCTCACCAAAAATACAAAGACTGAGATCGAAGGATACATTGATGATGACCGGAGTGTATGCACTGATACAAGATCTACAACTAGGTATGGCATATTTCTAGGTGGTAACATGGTGATTTGGAGAAGCAAAGGCAATCGGTTTGTGCTAGGTCTAGCACTAAAGCTAAATATAGAGTTGTTGCTAAGGGGGTTTGTAACGTCCCGGGCTTAGGTCCCCGGTCCGTTATCGAGGAAATCTGGCCCTGACAACTTGTTGGGTTCGGGCCTAAATGGATCCGTTGACAACCACCCAAAATGCTTAAGTCCAAGTTGTCAAGTAGTAATCCCCACCACCTCCCCCACTTATATTCGCAACGTCCTCGTTGCGACATGGCCCATCACTTATTCCCAGTGATAGTGGCGGCTGCACGCTCCGGATAGCCATTTCATCCTCTCTCTTTGTAGGGGTGGCTCCACCTCTCGGGTAGCCCTTTCCACTATCAGAGAGAATTTGGCTCTGATACCATTTGTAACGTCCTGGGCTTAGGTCCCCGGTCCGTTATCGAGGAAAACTGACCCTGACAACTTGTTGGGTTCGGACCCAAATGGATCCGTTGACAACCACCCAAAATATTTAAGCCCAAGTTGTCAAGTAGTAATCCCCACCACAGGGTTACTGAGATGTTGTGACTTAAGACTATATTGATAAAAATTGCTTTAGATCTTGAGCGGCTGATGATTTTTTTTTGTGACAACAAGGCTGCCATAAACTTCTTCAATAATCCTATCATGAATGATAGAACCAAATATGTGGAAATTGATCATCTCTTTATTAGAGAGAATATTAACTCCAAGGAGCTGGTGCTACCTTATATAAAGACTGCAAGTCAAGTAGCAAATATCTTCACGAAAGGGCTTTCCACTCATAGCTTTGAGAAGAATATGGACAAATTGAGCATGTACAATTTTTAGGACCAGCGTGAGGGGGAGTGTTGAGTGTTGTAATAGAGATAAACAGATATAGATAAAGATCTATTTACGTGTGTTTGGGTTATATATGTTCAGGTAGTCTCTTTGGTTTGTACATACATACATAAAGGGATATTATCCTATAGGTTTTGTGCCCGTTAAAGTTGTGATGAACCCCCATTTCTAGCCATCATATTTTAATCCAACAAACATATTCTTTCTTGTCCATTTCCATTTTTAGTGATAATCATATAGCCATAACACTCTCTCCGCCTTCTACTCACGATTTTTGTTTCATTTATTGAATCGTAATATGTCGCAACAAAATCTGTTCTGATTTTTCAATCCGACTCAATGCTTGTAATATAGCAAATATGATTAGTAGCTTTTTATATTGAGTTCAGTAACACTTTTGATATCATTAGTGTTTTGGATTGCAAATATTAGTAACTCTTTTTATATTGAATTCAATAACACTTCTTTACATTGCTTAAGTAAAATTTGATACTATTTCAGGTAACATTTGCAAATGTATCAGTAACACCTTAGATTAATTCAATAACACTCCTCTACATTACTTCAAAAACAAAATATTAGTAACACTTTTTATATTGATTTCAGTAACACTTCTTTATATTTCTTCAGTAGCATTTGATACTATTTCAAGTAACATTTGCAATTATATCAATAACATATTAAATTATTTCAATAGCACTCCTATACGTTAATTAAGTGACTTTTGATACTATACAAAATTTTGTTTGCAATTATATCAGTAACATCTTAAATTATTTCAATAACACTCTTTTACAGTACTTCAGTAACATTTGATACTGTTTCAAATAATAATTTGTATTATATCAGTAAAAAACTTCAATTAATTCAGTAACAATTCCATTCAGTACTAAACAATTTTGATCTCATACTCGATTATGTCAATCGTCAAATTGTGTCATCCTCTTTTCAAAATTGTATTTCTATTTTTACTAACAATTTTAGTTGCGATTTTGTTTTATTCCATAAAACATGTTGTCTTGATACTTTTCCAAAAAAGATTCCTATTTTTTGGCGATTCATCTTGTTTGATGGTCGGCCGAAAATGAGTGTTCATCACAACTCTAATGGGCACATGGCCCATTGTAAAAAAATCATATACACAGGAGATACTTTAAATAGGACATGGCTATTCTTGAGTTAAGGAAGGTTGTCTCTATTTTGTAAAAAAAACACCAGCATTTTTGCCAAATAGGTAAACCGTTTGTATTATAATGTACACTTTTGATGTTTGTTTTACTAAAAAAATGTGTAATTTTGCATTTTACAATGTGCATTTTTGCATTACAATGTAAAGTTATAATATAAAATATTTACCTATTTTACAAAATTTCTGATATTTTTTTTTACAAAATGGGAGCATCCTTCCCGACTCAGGAAGGACCATGTCTTATTAGAAGCCCCCCCCATATGTTATACTCCAAATGGGGCGTGGTACTTCCTGAGTTCAGGAAGGTCATCCCTTTTTGTAAATAACACCAATAATTTTGTAAATCAGGTAAACATTTTATTATAATGTGTAGTTTTGATGTTAGTTTTAGTAAAAAAATACAATGTGCAACTTTGTATTTTACAATATATAGTTGTGCATTACAATGTGCATTTGAGATACAAACCGGTTGCCTATTCTACTAAAGTGCTCTTATTTATTACAAAAATGGGGCGACTTCCTAAACTCAAGAAGGACCGCGTCTTATTGATCAACCCTCCTCTCTCTCTCTCTCTCTCTCTCTATATATATATATATATAATATATGGGTTAAATGGGGCTGCCCCCTGGGGGGAGCTAACTTGGCTCCCCCGCCCCATTTCGCTCGATCTTTTTTTTTTTGAAAATTTCTTCCGTGTAATTTCATCACTGTATCCCTATATTATGTCATTAAAATTTCATACGGAACAGAAACTCCTACGGCCTCCATCCAGATAGTCATTTTTTAACGGTAACAGAATTGCTAAAATCTACCCCGTCTAGATGGAGGCCGTAGGAGTCTCTGTTTCACGTGAAATTTTAATGATATAATATAAGGATATATTGATGAAAATCCACGAAAGAAATTTTCAAAAAATAAAATAAAAAATGGACAAAATGACGTGGGGGAGCCAAGTTAGCTCCCCCCATGGGGGCAGCCCCATTTTACCCTATATATATGTATGTATGTATGTATATATATATAACTTCAAATGAGATTGGGCTCACCACCACCATGGAGAGCCATTAATATGGGCTTTTAGATTTCATTCTCGTGGTTGAGATTAAATAGGTATTAATGCTAATTTTTAATTGATGTTAAATTCAATTTTGGCATCTTCATATTATAAAAATAGAATGTGACAAAATATTTTTTATTAACACTAATTGTTATTTAATCTTTCTCGCTCAATAAGGGCTACAAACCCTAGCAGATGGAGGGTGGAACGTGGCGTGGGGGGAGACGACAATGCGAATGTCTCTCTCACGTTGGTGGCGGTGGCTCTCTCTCTCTCTCGACGATGGCATCAACGACATGCATGTCCTAGAGATCTAGAGATGGCGTGCTGAGGAGCGTGGATCCCCCAGCTCTCCTAATGGCGGTGTACGGTGAGAAGCATGACTCCCCCCCTTTTCTCTCCCAACGACGACATGTTTAGGTTTGTCGAGATCCGTTGTTTTGTATCTTGGATGCTCTTCCATTTTGTGATTACAGATCTTTTTGCTTTTGGATTTAGTGGTGGTGCACATGGATGAGGGTTGTGAGGATGGTGACCGAAATAGAGGCGTGGGTGGCAGCTACGAGGAGGCAGGGAAAGCGCCAACTGCAAGGAGGGCAAAAGAGGTTGTTGCACCCTGGAGGAGGGAAGAGGTCATATGTTATCTACAAATCTTAAATTGTCTTTTACAAATCTCCATTACTATTTGCAATCTCAAACCTTTTTTTACATCTTATCAATCTCTAACTAACCTTTTTATTTTGCAGATCACCATGCAAATTTTACAAAGGAGCATAAAAAATTACAAAGACCCGGGCAATTTTACAAAAGATACATTTCCATTTACAAAAAAATATGTGAAAATTTTGTGTTGGGTTTACGCACAAACACTTACAAAAAGAGCATGAATTTTACAAAAAACCAACATTTTACTGGAAATCATTGACTGGGAATGGCAAAAGTTTATTTAACAAAATTACAAAGAAGAACTTTATTTTTACAAAGACCCGCCAGAGTTTACAAAAATGTCGTTGGACCCAATTCGTTAGAAACAAATTTAAAAATTAAATAATATAGGTACTAACGAAAAATACCAAATCTAGATAAGCATAAAATGGTATTTCAAAGCCATTAAATAAAATTCGAATTTAATAAAATTGAGATGATAAAAATACCCTTTTGGATGGCGTTTTAGAAACACCCATTGGATCAAGATCTCATTGATCTTGTTGATGGCTTATCACAAAAGTGGTGAGGCTCAATCTCATTTGAAACGCACCATATATATAAGAGAGAAAAGAAAATACCTAGCCATCAAGGACGGAGAAGGATTTACCTCGTGGTTTCCCCTCCTTGTTGAAGGCACTCCACATCTATAACCCTACTAAAGCTGGTATTTCCCCCATCTTCCAGACACGTGGCTCCTTCCCCTCTCTTCCCCTTTCCCTCCCTCTCCCCCGTCATTCCTCTCTTCCATCTCCCCTCACTCCCCCCTCTCTCGATCACTCTCTCTCCCTCCACTCACTCTCTCTCTCTCTCCATCTTTTCTCTCTCTCCACCCACACTCTCTCCCTCTCTCCCCTCTCCATCTTTTTTCTCCCTCTCTCTCCTCTCCATCTTTTTTCTCCCTCTCTCTCTTTTCTCTCAAATGCATCTGTCTCTCTCGCCCTCTCTCATCTTTTCTCTCTCCTCTAATTCCTCCTATCTCTTCCTCTTTCTCCCTCTCTCCACTTACTATCTCTCTCCCTTTCTCATTTTTTCTCTTTCCTCTAATATATATGTTAAATTTAATATTACAAATATTATTTTTTTCTTTATATTTATTAAATTAATATTCATATATATCATTTATATTTATTAAAGTAGAGTTTTTAAATATCATGTAAAGTTGCATTTTTTTCCAAATTTTGTAATTTATTCAAATTAGATTTGTAATCAATGTGGGTAAAAATATGTATTTATTTTATTATTATACTAAAATTAAATCATATTTATATATGATGTGAAAAATGTGAAATACAATAATAATTTAAAAATAGTTTAAAACACAATCAATTGTGAATATAATATTGACTAAAAAATTAACTCAAACTTAAATATGTGTATATAAATATTATAATAAAGAAATAAAAAATATAATTTCAAAATAATTTTCAATTGGTATTTAAGTTGTTATGTAATACAAATAATTCAATGAATTATAAAAATAAAATTAACTTATGAATATGATAATAAAAAATTATACTTTTATCAATAGTTTATTAATAAAAATTTTAGAAAATGGTCTAAATTTAATAATAGTATATATTTAAATGTAATACATACTTAACTTATTTTCCTCTCATCTTATCTTTAAATTAGGTGACTTTTAAATATTATATTTCATTTTAATTATATCCATCAATAAAATGGATTTGAAATCGTTTCACATCATTTCTTTTACATTTTATATGCCTATGGGTTATTAATGTATATTTTGGCAATCATAGAACCATTGTTTGCGGTATAAATAATAACTTAATTAAAACTAATATCAAATATATAAACTATATTAATAAAAAAATAATTACTATTTTATCCTAATGAATTAAATAAAAGTATAAATTCAAATAACAATTTAGTCTTTTATTTTTTTAGTAAAATCTATTTAAAATTCTTAATCAAATGTATAAATGTGTTAGCATAATAGCTTATAAATATACAAGTTATATGATTTTTTCTATTTTTTAAAGAGTGGCATGCATGTATTGAGGTTTGTTTTTTTAAATATATTATAAATATAATTAGACCAAAAGTCTTATTTGATTTTTAGTAAAAAAATCAAATTTTATAAAAATAAATATTATCATAGTAAGAAAATATTCATCATTTTTTATTTCTCATTTTTTACCAACTCTCCCATCTTTCTCTCTCCGTATTTCAGTATCATATTAAGAATATATTCATCATTTTTACCTCTCCTTGTTTACCAACTCTCTCATCTTTCTCTCTCCATTATTTCAGCGTTACAGTTTTCTCAAACTTAGTAATTTATTCAAATTCTAATTTTGTAATCAATGTAGGTAAAATCTAATGCATATATTTTACTATATTAAAATAAATACATCACTTTCTATCTCTCTTTTTTTCCCACTTTCCCATCTTTTTCTCTCCATTATTCCAAAGTTACAGTTTTCCAAACTTAGTAGTTTATTCAAATTCATGTTGATATTTTATTTTGTACTAAAATTAAATTATACTTATATGTAATGTTAAAATTGTGAAATACAATACTAATTAAAAAAATAATATAAACAAACTTAATTATGAAATACAATACTAATTAAAAAAATAATTTAAAACAAACATAAATTTGTAGATATAAATCTTATAATAAATTAATTAAAAATATAATTTGAAAATAATTTCAAATTGATGCTTAAGTTATTATGTAATACAAATAATTTAATAAATAATAAAAATAAAAATTAACTTATGAATATGATAATGATAGAAATAAACTTATATCAATAGTTTATTAATTAATTTTTTTGAAAATAATCTACAATTATATAATAGCAAAAAAATTGAAATCTAATACACACATAACTTGTTTTTTCCTCATCTTTTTTAAATTTGAATGACGTATAAATATTATATTTCATTTTAATTATACCCATCAATCTATTGAATTTGGAATCTTTTCACATTATTTCTTATACATTATATATATATATATGGATTACTAAAGTATATTTTGGCAATCATATATCGATTAATTACTGTATAAATAATAACTTAATTAAAACTAATATTGAATATATACATTATATCAATAAAAAATGAATGAATATTTTTAGTATAATAATTTCAATAAAAGTATGAATTCAAATAATAATTTAATCCATACATTTTTTTAGTAAAATCTATTTAAAATTCTTAATCAAATATATAAATATGTTAACATAATAGTTTATAAATATACAAGTTATTTGAATGGTTCTCTTATAATTTTTTTATTATTTTTAGTTACTTTCTGTTGTTTTATTATTTAACTCTCAGATAATTCCTATGTAAATTGTTAGCTTCACCTTTTGACTTGATGCATATTCACACTTTCGTGCACCCATTATTTCCTTCCCAAAATTTTTACATAAACTATACGTTCAATGCAGTTCTATTTTGAAAATCAACATCTATAACAAATATTTTTAATAAATACATTATTAAATTTATTTACCATTAAACTTTATAGTATTTATTAAATTTCGTTGTCGTCGTTTGATCCCGCGGTGAAGTGTGGGTATGCTACCTAGTAAATCCCTTATTCCCGTGGTGTTTAATGTACAGGAATTATATGGAAAAATAAAAATAAATCAAATTGTGGGATCAAATCCATAATAGATTATTAAGTACTTAATATATAAATTCCACGTGAGATATTCCTTCAAATTACTTTATAAAAATCCAAAAAATTTGATAGTAATTTAGTCAGATGTACAAAGATAGATTCCCTTTATTTGGGAATGTAACTTCTGAGACTCAAATTGCATTCGAAGCTTGTTCAAGATGCATACTTACGAGTAATATGGAACAAATAATTAGTCACAACGTACCATGGCATTATTTAGGTAGGCCTTTCATCTTTCAAAGCTTGATTGCCTTCATCGTTGTACGGTGCCTCACTTAGGCAACGGTTTTGTCAAATCGCCTTTGGGATTTGTTGCATGGCAATAGTATTTGTTACATGAGATAAACCTGATAAAATAGTTAACAGCTCGCTGGGGATTAACTCAACTTCATAAATCCAGAAATACTAAAAAATATATTTTCTGGACCCCTTGCACAATAAAGTTTTAGGGAAAATAATTCTAATTTTTTAGGGCTCAAAATCACATAGAAAATCAATTTTTCAAAGCAGACCGATTTTAATTTGTTTGATTTATTTTAATTTTATTCTTTATTTGAAAAATACTCAAAAAAATAACAAAAATCCAGAAAAGACAAAAACATTGTTTTAGGATATTTTATCACGATTTTTGAAGAACCAAAATTCGTGTTTTGTCATCATTAATCGATGAAGACATAGGAAGTACATAGTATGCACTCTTCTTTTGGAAAGCGAACGATTGACTTGACATTTGCCCAATCTTATTTTATAGGAACATGCATGTAAGTATGTGAAATAGTTCTTTAGTAAGAATGATATCATCATGTACAAGAGCATATGCAAAAATGTCATGTCAATGATAAATGGAAAGAGACATGCTGATTTTTTATCTTTCAAATCCCATTTGAATGAAGATATTGGCTTAATTGGTTAGACCAGACTCAAGGTCCTTGCTTGAGATCATTAGTAACTCTTTGAAACGGACATGGTTGGGATAGTCTATGGGTCTGTATGGTTGGGATAGTCTATGGGTCCGTTTGATTACCGGGTTACACGATTTATCCCCTTGCATTCCTGGATTGGAATTCCATCACAAATCAATATGGCATCACATCACACTCCTTATTCTAACCCTCATAACCATCCAAACATCTACTATTCACAATAGGTTACTCCAACCCACCCCATCCCAGTACCCAAACATGCCCTATATGTACAAAGCATAGGGGTTGACTCATGTACTTCATCTAGGTGTCAATGAAGAAATCATTGCTTATATAGAATGAGCCATTAAGATGAAACTAAAATGGTAGGATTTTAGGGATAATAGTTTTTGACTACTACATGAAAACAATATAGTCAATTCCTTCTTACAAGGGAAATCTTTTTGTAATGAGGCAAGTTTCATACGTGTCAATTGCATCATCAGTTTGGCACTTAGTGTGGTATTACTCAACTAGGAGTGTAAATGGACTGAACCTAAGCAGACATACCATTTTCTGGTTCAACTCGTTTATATAATCGATCTTGTTTGAATTTGATTTGTTTATTTTCAAATTGAATCTGAATCGAATCCAAAAGAAGATCGAACTTCAAAGTTTTATAACGAGAGAGAGAAAGAGAAAGAAAAAACAATTGTTATAGTAAATGATATACATAGGAAAACAGGAATGTGGTTGGGTTGTAGGAAATTGCATGTTCAACAACTCCATCAACCATTGATGTCTCAGGATGAGTGAGTAAATGTGCTATGGAAATATGTGTACGTTGATTTCTTGAAACAAATGATTTGCTGAGTGATTATGAACATAGAAGTTGGATGCAGATGAGCTACAAGCTCCGCACCCTCTCGTGTGTTTGTGTGTAATTGAAATAAACATTCATTCTTTTTTTCTTTTTTTTTATCTCACTCTTCATCTTTTAAAAAAGATAATTTCTATCGTTGATTAAGATAACTGTAATATATCAACGATTATCCTTGATGTAAATCATCCGTATGCATTGTGTAATCTTGTTCAGTTGTATGATAATGCTTAATCACATGACGAGGAGAAAAAGGAAAACTGTTTGCTTTACAACAGATCCAACCTCTACCATGTCTTTGATCATTCACCCAGCAGTCAAAGCCTCGGCCAACAAAGCGAAAGACTCCTTGTACGTCAATACTCTGCAAATTGCAATGTGGTCATTTCAGATGGGGAAATTACTTTGTCAACCAATGACAAGATAATCAATTCTAAACACGAGAGACATATTGCACTACCTGACATATTTATTGAAGAAATTCTAAGAGAGAATGAGGATTGAAATCATATTATTGTTTTCATACGTAAATTTCAAATCATATTTGACATTTATTCCCATGTCTTTGTTGGGATGCTTTCCAAATATAACTTCATACTTACTTCTTTTATTATGTATGGATTTTTACACTTGGGCCTTTCCAAGATTTTGCAGTACACTTAAAACCCTATCTTTTTTCGTAACAACACTTGTACCCTTCCATTAGTTTGACCTTCTACTACAATGAACTATACCATGGTTTCTCTAAACCAATTTCTTCTAAGGAAATATCTAATACGTAAGTACTCATTCTTGATATTGTATATGCACCTTTGCATTCTTGATCTTATATCCGTACCGTTCGCCTCTTCCTGGTGCTCCTTAAACACTTCCTGGATGATGGAGAGGTGCTTGAAAGGATGTTTGGAGAGCTGCAGGGCAGGTGATAGATGGGCTGTGGGCTCAAGAAGACAGGGAGCTGTAGGGTGGGGGCTCCAGACGGAGGGACTGCAGCAGGGGCACAGAGGGCTCAGGGTCGAAGGAGGTTGCAAGTCAAAGAACACGGTGGTGGGAGTTGCGGGCTCGGCGCAGCAGGTCGGGGCAGAGGAGGTTGGGTGTTGGGGGGGTGCGGGGGGAAATGGTGGGTCCAAGGAGGAGAAGACAGATAAAGAAGAACATGAAGATGAATTATACTTGTGCCCCTGCCCTTATCATCTGTTTAGGGAGGAGAATGGACAGCAACAAACCAGCTATTCAGTAGTTTTATTGTGTGCATGTGGTATTGCAAAAGGACAAGGACATAAGTGTAACTGCAAAATCTCGAAAGAGCACAAGTATAAAAATCCCCTATAACTTAAAACCCAGATTAGATAGGCATCCGAAACGGAAAAATGAACAAAGGCTGTTGGATCATCATCAAATTGTGATCTCCTGTTGATAATAGGGCCATGGATCGGAGTGCGTAAACCGTGCATGAGATGAACCCCTGGGACTAAATTAAAGGTTCCTATCAAATAAAGTCCACTTTAGATTGTGCTTAGAATTTCAAAAAAGCAAAAGCAAGATAACAATATCTCTGAAGGATTATATATGAAGACATCCCAAAGTAGATGCAAAGTATTATGAAAAGGGACATCCTTTTGCAAAGAGGTATTATACTGGGGCTGCATGAGGACTCACCTTCCTTCTTGTATACTGATCTGAAAAAGAGTATGAAGATAACGATAAATCCTAGGGCAGCAGCTCCTCCCACCACAATGGCCACTGTTTTCTGTGTGGGCTCCCCTGAAATCAGAGACGTCCCAATCACTAAACAAAATCCATCTGGCATTATTTATACATAAAGTGATTCTTATGCTTGCTATGTATAAAGGAACTATAATAAGTGTAGCATGGAAGATTTTCAGTTGAATATAGACCCCAAAAAAATCAAACTTATGGATTAACAATATTTATACCATATGAGGAAACTATCTATTCTTATTAAGTACTTCATATTCATAGCCAACAAGTTGCATGATGCAGACTCAGCTCCATATCTGGAAAACTCAGCAGATCGACAAAATCAGTTGGAAAGTTTTGTTTTGAAGGGAAATCGTCTTTTGTACTATGAATATCATCATTTTCAAAATGCACTGAAAGATATTGATCTACTTTAGCTAATGAACTGAAAAATCCTCTTGTCCTATTATAAAAAGGTGGAGCCAGATGAATCTCAAAACAAGCAATCATAAACATTTCATCAACTAAGAATTTGTTCTGAGACCCATCTGATCTTGAATCCTGCGTCACACATATTATGCTTGGACAAATCAAACTAAAAAGAATGACTGCTGCTAAATAGTCAACCTACAATTTCATGGTAGAACAAGCTTTCTAACTTGATGAATCTTAGTATGAGCACTAACAATATTCAACGAAGATATAGTTGGTCACACTCCGGAAATGTCAAAAGTCTAAATATAATAGTAACCCCTCCCCTACCCTCCATGCAGCAGGGGCAGATCCTCGGTTGTGGGTGACCCCAACAGAACCTGCTGTTTCCTTCTATATAAGCCAAAATGCATTGTTTCAATCTATAAGGTTGGATATATATTATTTTGATTTTGCCCAAAAAAGAAACAAGGGAACAGCAGGACCCACGGTTGGTAACCCCACAGCAGAGGACCTACTCGGCCATGCTGAATGTCTCAACTCAACATTTAATTTGACCAAATATCTTAGCAATCTCAGCCAAGTGGCCCCCCAAGAATCGCACTGAAAGCTGCAGCTGAGTCAACAGGTTGCAACTGCTTAAAAGCAGCTCAACAGCTCCCACACTCGTTTCACAAAAAACACATTGCCACCAAGCACTCCTTCCATGACCACCCACATGGCTAAGAAGAACACTAACAAATGCTTCTTATAACAATCACACAATTCACACACAAGTACTTTTATCTTTCTGTCATTCTTGCTCTCCTCCGACACCAACCTCGGATCAAAACCTGCCCACCCCCAACCCTCTCCTTCCAACCTGAACACAACAACCATACACCCATTTGATACATCATCAGATCCCAAGCACAACCTTTAATCCACTTCCAAACCATGCAACATACATGGACCAGTCATAGCTTTCTGTTTTCTTTATCGGTTTAGCTAGACAGACTAACAGCACAAGCTATCTAACACACCACATACAACCTGGTTTTGAGCATTTTTGATAGTTGTCTAATAGATCTATAAAGGCTCAACTTTCCTCCAGAACGGCTCAAATATAGGTCCGACACGTTGCATGCAGAGTGCATGAACTCGAAGATACGGGATGCCAAAACTAAGCAATCAAAGCTCCAAACCAAGCCCTGCATGCACATGGAAACAACCAAATTCTAACAACATCATAGACAAAAAAATCATCATAATAGAAAAATGAAAAACAGTACCCGTCTCGGCACTAGCACCTCCACCACTACTATAATAGCCACCAGGCCCGCCGCTGCCGTTATAACTATTGTATTAAAATTGTTTATATAGGTTTTAATTGGAAAATCTATTAAGTACAATTTGGTATTGATTTGGTTTCAATTGGGAAACCAAATGGTTTGGAGGGAAAGTGAGAATTCCCAAATTTGAAACATGGTTGAGTTTGGGTGGAAGTTTAGTATCATACCTTGGAGATCTAAACTTTTGGTGGACTTATATATGAGTCCACACCTGAAGCTATTGTAGCAATAGTAGAGAGGAGGAATGGAGGACCACACGCGCGCGCGCGCTCCGCTCCGTCTACGGCTCCGTCTCCGGCTCCGGCGCGCTAGGGCACGCGGGCCATCCTCTATTTATATCCCTCACCCGACGCAGTTTTTCTACACTCGCAAGAAAAACCTCTCTCTCATTCTTCCTTTCACGGACGAACGTTTTCTTCTTCCTCTCTCGGCTGCAGTTCTCTGAGGTACAATCGAGGACGATCCCGTTGGTGTGCGCCGACGACGATCGTGAACTGTCGTATCCTGGGAGCGGATCGCCAGTACCCTACGCACCGGTATTGTGGGGGCGATATCTTCTCTAAGGACAGTCCATTTCATGGACGCTTCGGTGATTTCTAAACTGATCTTTATTTTATTTTGGTTGCCGCAATATATTTATTGCTTTACCCTTTCTGGATCATGCCCGTGTTATTTATGTTTCTGTTCTATTAATCGGTTCATGTTTGCATTGTATAATCGAATAATGATTGGAAAACATACGACTAATATGATTTTATTCGGTATTCTTTCCCTGTTAACTTATTTGGATCCGATAATTTACTGTTTAATATATGCACTGGTAATCCTATTTACAACAATCTTAGAGAAGATATTTAGAACCGATTTTAAAATGTCGGAAACAATTTTTAAATCGAGGGTAGATATGACAGGTATGCCTGAAAAATTCGGTGGACAGAATTTTAAGCGTTGGCAATAACGCATGAAGATGTGGTTAACCACCATAGGGTTAATCTCGATACTTGAAACCGACTGTCCTACGGTGGAGGCGGAAAACCCCTCACCCGATAGCCATAAGGCGCAATCTGCGTGGAAGGAACGTGACCGTATATGTCATGGTTGCATCTTGTTGGCTCTGTCCAACACGTTGTTTGACGTATATTGTTCATCCACGTAGACTGTGAAGAGGCTATGGGAAGACTTGGATCGGAAGTATAACACCGAAGATCTCGGTATTGAGAAATACTCCGTAGCCAAATTTTTGAAGTTTTCCATGGCCGAAGGGAAGTCTGTTTCTGAACAGGCACACGAGTTTTTACTCCTGCTCCATGGTTTAGAAGATGCCGAAATGAAACTTCCAGAGAAGTTTCATGTCATGTGCATCATAGAAAAATTCCCAAAGTCGTGGGAAGACTTCGGTATAACCCTGAAACACAGAAAGGGGAAAATTTCTATGGATGACTTGATGGTGGCAATTGCCATAGAGGAGGAACACATGAAACAAAAACCTGTGCTTCCTGTTGATATTCAGGCTAAGGTCAATCTTATGACCTCGAAGGGAAAGGATAAGAAGGTAAAGGGTCCTAATAACAATAAAATGAAACCAAAGGGCAAGATCCAGAAAAAGGCAAAGAATAAACCATGCTGGCACTATAATCAGGTTGGCCATTGGAAGAATGACTGTCCGTCCTTGAAGGCTCAACCTAAGGCTACAGACGGGAGTCCACAAGTGAACATGATCACTATGGGACTCGGGGCTAGCGAGGGGTATGTCTCTGTAAAACCTGAACTATACCATATCCATGATCCAAATGAGTGGCTCGTGGATACGAGAGCCAATGTAAACATATGTTCTGACAGAACGTTGTTTTCTTCTTATCAGACCTGCAGCGGTGGGACTGTGAAGATGGGGAACGATTCTGCAGCCAGGGTGCTAGGGTCGGGACAAGTCAACTTGAGGTTCTCCTCTGGACGTGTCTGGACATTGCACAGGGTGCTGCATGTTCCTGACATCAAGAAGAATGTGTTATCTGGTTCTATCTTAGTTAGAAATGGTTTTGAATTAAACTTTAAATGTAATAAAGTTGTTATTCTGAGACATGGTGTCTTTTATGGTAAAGGCTATTTGGCTGATTTCGATTTATTATTTAGAATTAGATGTGATTCAGTAAACATTAATGAATTGAATGTTTTGAATGCTGAATGTTCTAGTTCTGTGTCTCATGTTGTGAATAATCTAGAATCTTGTGATCTGTGGCATGGTAGATTGGGACATATAAATCTAAATTCAATTAAAAGAATGATGAATTTAGAGTTGATCCCTAAACACACAATTGATAAAACTCAAAAATTTGAAATTTGTGTGCAAGCAAAGACACCTAGGAAGTCTTTTCAGTCTGTCTCTAGAGATAGTGAGATCTTGGATCTAGTGCAGACAAATATTTGTGAGTTTAATGGTGTGTTGACCCGAGACAATAGGAAATACTTTATCACCTTTATAGATGATGGCAGTAGATACTGCTATGTATATCTAATGAAAACCAAGGATGAAGCCTTACAGAAATTTCTTATATTTAAGAATGAGGCTGAGACACAAAAAGGAAAAGTGCTTAAACGCCTTAGGTCAGATAGAGGAGGTGAATATACCTCTAACTTATTTGATGAACAATACAAATCTTTTGGCATAGTTCATGAAGTTACGGCCCCATATTCACCGCAATCAAATGGGATAGCAGAACGGAAAAATAGAACCTTAACTGACATGATCAATGCTCTCCTACAGAGTTCTAGACTTCCAACCTATATATGGGGAGAAGCCTTGAATACGGCTTGCCATATTCTGAATAGGGTGCCTCCAAGACATATGGAAAAGTGTCCCTTTAAACTTTGGAGAAATAGGAAACCGAGTTTAAGATATCTCAAAGTGTGGGGCTGTCTCGCTAAGGTTTTAGTCCCAGAACACAAGAGAAAGAAACTTGGTCCTAAAACTGTTGATGCGGTCTTCTTAGGTTATCTAGAAAATAGCTATGCATATAGGTTCTTGGTAATTCGGTCCGAGATACCAGACATAGAGGTCAACACTATTGTTGAACTCCGTGATGCTACCTTCTTTGAGGATGTCTTTCCATTGAAGACTGGGATTCCTCAGAATCTGACCATTGAGGGCGCCTCTACATCAGGATCTATTCCAGATCAAGTGGAAAGGATAACGAATGTGGGGGTTGAGACTCAACCTGAACCCAATGATCTTTCTGAAGAAATTGAGCTAAGGAGGAGTAAAAGACCTCGGATAGCCAAGGATCTGGGAAGTGACTTCGTTGTCTACCAGATCGAGGGTGATCCACCAAGTTACAAGGAAGCCATGGCTTAATCTGAAGCAAAACAATGGAAGGAAGCCATCAAATCTGAGATGGATTCCATTATGGCTAATGGGACTTGGGAGTTGGTTGATTTACCCAAAGGGTGCTCTACCATTGGGTGCAAGTGGGTGTTTAAGAGAAAGCTTAGACCTGACGGATCAATTAAAAAGTACAAAGCCAGATTAGTTGCTAAGGGATTTAGGCAAAAGGAAGGTATCAATTATTTTGATACCTATTCCTCTGTGACTAGGATGACCACAATCCGGATGCTCATAGCATTGGCATCTGTATATGATCTCTCTATCCACCAGATGGATGTGAAGACCGCCTTCTTGCATGGCGATCTTGAGGAAGAGATCTATATGGATCAACCTGATGGGCTTGTGACTCCTGGGAATGAGGGAAAGGTTTGCAAGCTTGTCAAATCCCTTTACGGATTGAAACAAGCACCAAAGCAGTGGCATGAAAAATTTTGACAAAACTATTTTGTCATGTGGCTTTAAGGTTCATGAATCCGATAAGTGTGTCTATTCCAAGGTGAAAGGTGATGAGTGTATTGTCTTGTGCCTATATGTTGATGACATATTGTTGTTTGGATCACATATGAGGATTATTAATGAGACTAAGGCTTTCTTGAGTAGCAAGTTTGAGATGAAGGACATGGGTGTTGCTGATGTGATCTTGGGTCTCAAACTGACAAAGTCAGTTGATGGGATTGTAATTTCTCAATCTCACTATGTTGAGAAAGTACTTGAGAAATTTGGATATCAAGATTGCAAAGCTGTAAGCACTCCTTTTGATTCATCCAAAACGCTGTTTAAGAATAAAAGTGGAGTACATGTAGCCCAGATAAGGTATTCACAAGTGATAGGAAGTTTAATGTATCTTGCAAATTTCACGAGACCTGATATTTCATTCTCGGATGCAAAGCTAAGTAGATACACTAGCTGTCCTGACCGTACTCACTGGGAGGCTCTGGATCGGGTACTGAAATACCTGAAGGGAACTATTTCCCTTAGTTTGCATTATGGTAGACATCCATCTGTACTAGAAGGATACAGTGATGCAAGCTGGATAGGGAAAATAGAGGAGTCTGGGAGTAATGGTGTTACAGGGTATGTATTTACCCTTGGAGGCGGTGCAGTCTCCTGGAGGTCTGTAAAGCAGACCATTCTATCTCGATCCACCTTTGAGGCCGAGCTGTGTGCTTTGGACACCACTGGAATAGAGGTTGAATGTCTAAGGGAACTTTTGTCTGAAATTCCCATGGTAGGTCAGCATGTTCCTGCGATCTCGGTACATTGTGATAATATGACCACAATTGCCAAGATCAAGAGTTCAAAGTTCAACCAGAAAACAAGGAGACACATACAAATCAGACTTAAGACGTTAAGGGATTTGGTGTCTCGAGGAGTGTTGACTGTGGATTTTGTTGGATCCAAAGACAACACGGCAGATCCGTTGACTAAGGGACTTGATAGATCTTTAGTCCTAAAGTCTAGGCTTGGGATGGGACTGAGACCCATTAGGAGTTCCTCTACAGTAGCAACCCAACCTATCTGAGTGGAGATCCCACAAAGTAGGTTTAATGTGGTAATAACAAGATGTTTGGAGAACTGGTTGGCACTCTAAGTTTAATGCGTAAGCATGAGTGTCTTATCCCTGGAAGCCTGAGTGCCATTTAAGCTGCAAGTTTAGGAAGAGCGTAGGCTCTGAATGGGTTCAAGCCTTTGGGCAGGATGTTAGCAGTGCATCCTTGGAGAACGCCACCTATGTGAGTGTTACTGTGGGCCGCAGTTAAAGGAAGAGGGTCATTCCTGAACACACTCATGAAACAGGATAAGGGTGCATGGCCTTTAAGAGCACCAACCCTGAAGATTGTACCAAGAACAACGCTTTGTTGTTTCTACCGTATACTCTAACACTAAGGTCTGAAGTTCAAGACGTAGTTCACTTCGTTCCTGTTAAAGTGTAAGTAGTAAACTCAGGTAGAGGTTCAAACCGGAAGGTACCTTTACTGAAAGCAAAGTGGGGGCAGCCGAAAGAAGTCTCTTGAATCTTTTTGAATCTCTTTTTCAAATTGGTGAATTCGTAGGGGATTGTTGTATTAAAATTATTTATATAGATTTTAATTGGAAAATCTATTAAGTACAATTTGGTATTGATTTGGTTTCAATTGGGAAACCAAATGGTTTGGAGGGAAAGTGGGAATTCCCAAATTTGAAACATGGTTGAGTTTGGGTGGAAGTTTAGTATCATACCTTGGAGATCTAAACTTTTGATGGACTTATATATGAGTCCACACCCCACGCTCTTGTAGCAATAGTAGAGAGGAGGAATGGAGGACCACACACGCGCGCGCGCGCTCCGCTCCGCTCCGTCTCCGGCTCCGTCTCCGGCTCGGGCTCGGGCTCGGGCTCGGGAGAGTCAATTCAGATCTCGATACTTTTGCTGCGGGTTTTATTTGGTAAGTCGATTAAATTAATCACACGATTGATTTGGTAAGTCGACTTAAATGGGAATTCAACTCGCCATTATGGGCGCGATTTTTGGGATCCAAAAGGCTGCGTTATCGGGATGCGTTTTCGGAAACCAAAATGTAACCGCGCGCTAGGGCACGCGGGCCATCCTCTATTTATATCCCTCACCCGACGCAGTTTTTCTACACTCGCAAGAAAAACCTTTCTCTCACGCCGTCTCTCTCTCTGGTTCTTCCTTTCACGGACGAATGTTTTCTTCTTCCTCTCTCGGCTGCAGTTCTCTGAGGTACAATCGAGGACGATCCCGTTGGTGTGCGCCGACGACGATCGTGAACCGTCGTATCTTGGGAGCGGATCGCCAGTACCCTACGCACCGGTATTGTGGGGGTGATATCTTCTCTAAGGACAGTCCATTTCATGCACGCTTCGGTGATTTCTAAACTGATCTTTATTTTATTTTGGTTGCCGCAATATGTTTATTGCTTTACCCTTTATGTTTCTGTTCTATTAATCGGTTCCTGTTTGCATTGTATAATCGGATAATGATTGGGAAACATACGACTAATATGATTTTATTCGGTATTGTTTCCCTGTTAACTCATTTGGATCCGATAATTTACTGTTTAATATATGCACTGGTAATCCTATTTACAACAATAACTGTCGCCGCCACTAGCAACGGCAGCAGCTGGAGTACTAAAACCACCACCATCCGTCGAAAGTCCACCACCTCCATAGACAACATAGCACTTATCCAAATACATCTCCCCATCGGCGGCCCCACCGCACTCCACCTCCGCTCTCTGCACCGCCTCCACCACGCATTCCCCGCAGTCCCCTACCGAGAGCTCCCCCTCGCATTGCGCCGTCGCCTCCACTCCCCCTTCCCTCACTCTGTAGAATCCCTCCCCCGCAGCTGCGGCTGAACTCTCCAGCGTCGCGAATGCCTCGTCCCTCCTCTCCTCGAACCCCGCAGACCTCTCGATGGCAGAGGAGCACCTTTTGTAGAGCATTGCCGTGCCGGCGAGTTGCGGGGAGCCAGAGACGCTGTAGAGGGCGTAGCAGCCGGCAAGTTGGATTCGTGCGGCCGAGGAGAGGGGGCATAGGTTGGACCAGAGCGGGGGGATACGGCGGACGCAGGCGGAGCATGTGGGGAGGGGGAGGTCTCCGCGGCACTGGAAGAGGGCAGAGATGAGGGGTTGGCTGCCGGTTGTGGAGGACTTCGAGAAGCGGGAGGAGGCGGAGAGGGAGAGGAGAGAGGAGGAGACGGCGGCGATGGAGGCGCCGGCACCGGGGAGGCTCTGGTTGGAGCATCCCTTGAAGATGAAGCTGAAGGGTTCGTCGGCGGCGGCGACAACGACAAGAAATAGAACGCTGAGGATGAGAATGTTGGTGGTGACGGCCATTGTTTAGGGATTTGAGCTCTCTCTCTCCTCCTCTGAGGGTCTCTCTCGGTGTGTGCGTGTGAGAGAGGGGGGAGTGCTTTTGGGTTGTTGGGATAGAGACGTTGGTTTGCAGTTTGCTTTTTTGGAGGAGAAGAGGGGAGGTGAGAAGGTGAAGCAATGGTATTTATAAGGGTTATTATTATATATTTTTTGGAGGTTTCGGAGAGACTATAACAAATTTACATATTGAGTCCTTGTGGAACATCTAGTAATTAACAAAATATTGCGCGTGTTTTACACATGTCCCTCGAACTATAGTTCCCTGCCAAAGAGTTTTGCTATCTTTTAAAATAAAGTACTAAAATTATGCATTTATGCACCTTGATAATCTTTTCTCATTCATATGCACTCCAAACATAGATTATGGTAAAGTACAAAAACTTCAATTCTATATTAATTCCCAATTATGAACCTCATTTTTTGCAATATAACAAAGAGGATACTCAACTTTTTGTGATATGTCGACATAAAATGGTCGCAGAAGCTTAGGAAAGATTATATTGAGTAAAAAACATCATATCTCTCTTTCTTACATTTATAAAATGAGGCACATAATTTGGAATCAAGGCATAGTTGTCGACTTTTTTTAATTTACCCAATAACTTATTTATGAATAAAAAATTAGTTATTATGGGAGTGTGGTGGCCGATAGTATGGAGATGTAGAGGGTGATGAAGAAGGGGAGGATGAAGATGTCCAGCCATCGTCAGAGTTGTCCTCAGAAGAATAATAGTCATACGCGAAGGATCTCCAACTATTGTCAACAAGAGGTAAGTGACCTTTGATCATAGCCGCACTTATTGCACGTACATGATGAACCACTTCAGGACTAGACGAGGACTCTTCAGAAATCACATGTTTTCTAAGGTCAAAGGTGACTTTCTTAGCCGATTTGTTTATGTATGGGAACGATGATGAATGATTAACTACGAAAATAATCAATTGCGTGAAAAATAGGAATCTGTGACTCCAAAATTGCTAAATACTATTTTTGGAGTGACGATGTTTGGTAGATAAGTAATTTTGGGAATAGATGGTGATTTTCACGAGAACTGTAGATGAAAGAATAAGATCACTGATGAATCCACATTTCATCATCTTTATTCTATCATTTTGGCACCAAAAACTCTAGCAAATGCCTGTAAATAGCCTTAAGTCAAGCATCTTAGCATTCATGCATGTGCATCTAAACAGTGTGTAAATTACTGTAATTAAGGCCAAAATTATAGAATAAATAAAGAAAAGAAAAAGAATAAAATATTGTAAATATTTTATGACCCGAACCCCGAGACCTAGGCATCTTGATGAATAGGTCGACAAGGAATAAAGTAGGGGGAGATAAGGGCCAAAATACAGACAAAATACCTATACAGCATATTCATTCTTTATTCATTTTGGGACCTATTTTTTGGTTCTGCTTTTTATTCATCAAATAAAGAAACTTTGTACATGAAAGTTGTAGATAAATTAATAAAGAAAAATACAAAATTGATTTCACTGAAAAATAATGTACAGATAAAAAGTTACGGTCTGAATAAAATTCCAGAATGCCAACTTCCCAGACCTGTATCTCACAAATAAAAACTCCAAATACAACGTACTCACCTTTAATTGTATATAGAAGAAAATAAGCTAATTAATGGTGGTGGTTTCGCATTTGGCGGAACTACGGTTTGAAAGTTGACTTTTGGACCCTCATTGTATACTTGTACATATTAAAATATTCAATTTATTCTTTATTTATCATTTTTATAATATTATATTTTTATAATGTTGTAAATAATACTTATAATAATTATGTATATTAAAATCAGAATAAAAACATAATTAAAATACAAATAAAAATACTTGTATATATTCAATACATAGGTACATTACCTATACTTATACCTATACAAAATACTCTTGTATTTTATTTAATATACAAAACATATCAGAAAAATAAAATAAAAATATATTTGTGTATCTAAAAGTATTTTATAATTTTAGAAAATACTAAATAAAAATAATAAAAATAAAATACCTAAATAAAAATAAAATACTTAATTATATAGATATAGATACCTATAGGGGTATAAGTGCAAACTTGTAAATATATATATCATAAAAATAATTAAAAATTCGGAATAAAATACTAGATAAAATTATAAACAGTTTTTATTTTATAACCTTATTAAAATAATATTCTTTACTATTTTAAAATGATTTTTTAAGATTTTTTTAGGACCTTTTTCCTGGTTGGTCCACGTGGACCAACCAGGGGGTCAGAAGAGTTGACCTCGGGTCAACTCTCTGACCCTAGGTCCTGTAGACTGTCAGGATGGGTTTTGACCCTTTTTCAAGGCTTTTTGGGAGCCGCATCTTTCACCTATTCATGATGCTCCCTTCATGACTTTTGTACCTCACACATCCACCTATCACGCCCAAGGATTTTTTCGGGCATCGCATCACTGTGGTGCCCGTTTCGTCCTCGTCTTTCACGCCCATCCACCATGTTTCAAAACCAACCCCTCATCTTCCTCCTCTCCTTGAACCAGCTTTGGGCGCCAAAAACCTTCGGGTGAGGGTCGAGGGCTAATCTCCGGGTGACAGGGGAATCCTCCCCACCTCAGGCGAGGTGCGGCGAAGCACCTAGAGCTGCGTTCCAACTCCATCTCCGGCCACCGCCGTGAGGTCTTCTTCCTCGTGGTCAACACCACTCGAGGGCGTTTTCTTCTTATTTTTCTTGCTTGTTAAGTAGCTGTAGCATATAGCTTTTATTTCGTGTTTTTAATTTGCCGTTCAAACCGTTGATCAGACCCGATTTCACCATCAATCACCTCGCCGGAGCTCTTGAGCTCCGGCCACCATCTCCGCTATTCCACTCCACCTTTTCCCCTGTTTTGCTGCCCCTGGACCCTTTTACTGCTGCTGGTATCTTTATTGCAGGTCCAGGTGCGAGGAGACCCCCTCCTGGGGTCGAGTTTTGGAGCACGCCGGACCTCCTGGAAGCCCATTCACGTCTTCATCGCCTCGGCGGCCCTCCGGTGGATCACCTCCCATTTTGAGGCCGCCGTTCCATCAGGGAACCTCCCAGGAGCTTGTCCGGGCTGCCAGAAGAAAGAAGAGGCGTCGGAGATCGGAGATCCAGCCAATCCAAACTCGCTCCCAGCGAGTTCTTCAGCCGTTCTTCGTCTTGGCCCCCCTGCCGTCGATCTGGGGGGTGTTCTTCACGAGCTACAGGCGCCGTTGGATATTGCAGCCCTCCAGCCGTCGATCTCCAGCCAGCCTTCTAATCTCCGCCGTAGACAAACGAAGGGGCATCGGGCTCTATTGTGCTGACACGTGGTTTAGTGGCGGAAGCCACACCGTCCGATCGCGCCCAGGTCATGGGTATTTTGCATTCTTAGCCCACGACATTTTTGTATTTTAATATTAGAACTTAAAGCCTTCATCTGTCTTTTAAAACTTTTGTAAATTTTGCTAAAAACCCCCTGCAGTTTCCGTATTTGCATTTTAACCCTTGCCATCCCAGCGCACGTGCGTGGCACGTGCGCCTGGACATTTTGCGGGCAGGCCCCTTTTAGTTTTGGGTTTTAGTTTTTAGTCTATTAAGTATTTTGTCACGTTATATATTTCTGGTTATTTTGCATCTAAGCCCCGAGCTTTCAAGATATTACATCCGTGCCCCTCCCAGGCGCGCGTGTAACGCACGTGAGCCTGGGAGTTTTTGCAAGAAAGCCCTTGCGGATTTAAATATTTGTTTTGGGCCCAGAAAGTATTTAATTCAGTGTATATTTTTGTGGCAAAATTGCAGCCGTGTCCCAATATTTTCAGATATTTGCATAAAGTCCCTGCCAGGCCCTTTAATTTTTGTATGTTTTTTGCATTTATTTAACCTATCATTTCATATCCAAAAATCAAATTTTGAAGTTAAGTCCCCGGACACTTGTATTTTAACGCCAGCTATTTAGTTTTTGATTTTATTTTATTTGCATATTATTAAAAATCAAAAACTCCCTTTTTGTGTACTGTCTACCTTAGAAAATACCAAAAAATATCAAAACACCTCCAAAAAATTCCCCAAAAAAATTACCTAGTGTCTAGGTTGTCATCTTTTAGTGTCAGTCCAAAAATCATTAAAAATTTCAAAAGAAAAAACACTAAAAATATAAAAACACTCAAAAACTTCAAAAAAATATAAAAATAGTAGAAAACTCCAAAAATTATAAACTCAGCTTCTGTTTATCCCTTATTTTGTCTTTTTATTTGAAAAATAGTGTGAAAATTTTGAGCTACTGTTTGCTATTTTTAATTCCTATTTTTGTCACAGCCAGCCTCTTTTCCACTGTTTAGTTTTAGTTCAGTATTTAAAAATCCCAAAAACATTTTGAAAAACCCTCAAAAAAATCACAAAAACAGTAGAAAACCTTAAAAATACCAAAACATTTTATTTCTGAATTTTTGAGTATTTTTGTGCATTTTTATAAATATTTACCTTACCTTTTATTATATTGCCTTTACTTTCCAATATTGAAAAAAGAAATAAAAAAATATAAAATATAAAATATAAAAATCAAAAATCAAAAATCAAAATACAAAATAAAAAAAAAATAAATAAAAAAAATAAAAATTTTTAAAACCCACAAAAACATTTCTTTTGTTGCTTGCTTAGTGTACACATCATACATTCACACACACACTTTAGCACTTGCTTGAATTACACTGCTTGCTCCCTGTGTTCGAACTCTCTGCATACTTGCCCTTTACAGCATTTGTTGCAGAGTTAAAAATAAATTTTAACTCCACATTGTTTCTAATTCGTTGATCTTAGTGTGGGTTAATTGTTGATTAAATGCGGATTTTGATTGGTCGACACTTCGACTGAGTTCACGCTTTGTGCTGAACTTAAGGCCGTCGATTTCCGCGATTATCAAATGGCGCCGTTGCCGGGGAGCAACAGCGCGTAGTTCGAGTTTTTGTTTTGTGTTGTGATTATTTGTCTACCTTTGCGGCTTTTATTTCTGCTTGTTTTATTTTCTTTATTTTTGATATTTTTTGTTTGAATTGTCTAACCTCTCTCTTGTTTGACTTCTTGCGAGGAACGCGGATCGAGGGAGGAGCTCTATCCCAGGAGCCCTACGCACCCACGTGAGGCGACTAGACTTTGCACGAAGGCGGGCTAGGAGAAAATTTTGAAGACAGCTCTAGTTCTTTCTTCTCTTATATTTATTTTGTAATTTAAGTGAGAGAGTGACTATATTTGTAATAATACAGGTACCCTCGGACACTTGGACTCTTGAGCCTAACTTCCAGGTGTCTGTTCACCTGGGGGCTCATCGCGGTTTTTGTTGGCTTTTCTCGCATTCTTTTATTTTGTTTTGTTTTTCGATTTTATTTATTTTGTGTGATTGAGCCCCTAGCTTTAGGAGTTGCTTGCGATAGACTAAGGCCAAACACCTAATATTTTGCATGTGCCTATAGCCGCGTTCGGACTTAGTCAAATTTTTAAACAGTTGATCATCACCTTCAACCCGTCGCGCCGCGAGCTCTCCCCGCAAAGCGCTTTCTCCTACCCTCAATTTGTTGAGCAGAGGAGGGGTGAGCCTAGACCGGACTCCAGGGTTGAGGATTGGTGGTCAGCTTGTGGTTCTTCACGATAATAGCAATTTCTGAAACTTAGGGCGATTTCATCGGCTTGCATTTGCATATAGATAGGTTTCAATTCTGCTGAGCATCCTTGCATGTAGAGTGCTGGAGGCAAGGTGAGCATTTACGCTTTAGCATCCATCATTGATTTGACGCTTGCATTGCTTTTCCGACTCTACCTCTGATTTTGCCAACCTAGGATCTTAAAGGAATTGAATCCTCGTTAGGATCGTGCATTCTCACTAAAAATCAAAAAAAGTGATAATCCATAAAATTAGGACTGTTAATTTTACTTGACCCTAAAACCGATCAAAAAGAAACATCTTGTATTGGGGCGAGTAATCCCCTCATTGTCTTCGCTTTTATTTGCTCGCGCACACACTAAGGTTAGTGCCCAAATCCCATTTAAGCCCCCTAAGTGTTTGCGCAATCTTTGACTTCTCACCTAACTCTAAAACAGACAAGATTAAAAGACCGCATTTTGCGGTCTCTACCGAGTCGAGTAGGTGAATTGAGGGTTTGTCTTATTTTGATTTTTGTCTGTGATTGTTGTGTGTGTTCTAGATCTCCTCTGCGCATTTGCGCCCTTTTTCTTCACTCTCTTGACTTGACCTTCGTGCTCCCCCGAATCATTTCCTTTTGTTTTCGAGATGGACCCCTGGAGTGCATTTTATCCGGACTTTGCGGACCCCTCGCTCGCTCCAGCCGGTCCACCTCCCTTTTATCAGGAGGATCCTCCTCCTATTTTTTCTGATTTTTGTACATATCCACCTCAGCCACAGTATCAGACTTCGGACTTCTATCCACACCCACCCCCACCTGTGCACTATCCATCTCCACCTCCACATCCACCCGAGTTTGACCTGATGGAGTCACCTCCCTCGATCTCTATGAGTGATATCTTGAATCGGATGATAAAGCGCATTGATTTGATGAATGATGATATTGCTTTCTTGAGGAAGAATCAGATTAATGCTCCTTTCGTCGGGAATACGGCTTCACTTGTAGGTGATCATGGGAGCTTGCAATCGCCCAAAATACAAAAAAATGAGAAAAATTTAAAAATCCAAAAAGATTTCGGGAGACACTTGGTTGATCAAGATTTTGAGGAGAGAGTCCACTTGCCAGAACCCTGGACCACACACCCATTCACATCCAGTCCCACCTTTTACCCCGAGGATGCCGTTGTACAGACTGCTCTTGGCATGCCTCGTGTATATGCTGATTCCGACTTCCTTCCTTGTATGAAGGAGGTCCAAAAATTCAAAAAAATGCTGACTGAACCCGAAGTGGTGGCCACCATACATGAGATTATCCGTGCCCCACTTCAGCAGGCCATGACCCAATTATCTGCTCCTCTTCCCAAGAAGAGAAAGCGGAGGAGCAGATCTGAGCGTCACATTCTGACCATGGCCACTGCCCTCGCCATCACACACCGTCCCATTCCCAAGAGGAAGAACACAGCTACACCTTTCATCACTTGCACTATCTCTGACCATACTTGTGATCGCACTCTCCTAGACGGCGGTGCTTCGATTAGCATATTACCCTTCTCGCTGGTACAGTCTCTTCACTTAGGGCCTCTCAAGAAGACCAGGATGATCGTTCAGTTTGCTGATGGATCAATCAAGAGGCCGAAGGGTATCCTTGAAAACGCCGTCATTTCTATTCAGGGCACGAGCCACCATGTTGATTTTGTCGTGTTGCCCATGGAGAACTCCACAGGGGAGCCGTCTCCAATCATCCTAGGACGACCATTCCTCGCCTCTGCGAGGGTCGTTATTGACTATGGATCAGGAGAGGTTCGTTTCCGTCCTGTTGACGGGAACGAAGTGTCGATCACCCCACCCACAGTTGACCAGAGACCTGCACCTGATGCACCTCCACTGATTATAGCTGACTCTGGGGCCCATGACAGATCTGATGATACTAGAGATACTTCCTTAGCGATCCCTGATGAGCCCCGACGGATCCCCCGAAAGGGGAGGAAGTCGGAAAGCATGGACCTCACTGATCCTCCTCCTGGTGTGTGGCGATGTGTTGATGAGATCCAGAGTATTTATGTGATTGAACCATTTGATCAAGGGGCAGATACCAAGATAATTGAGGATGCTTATGATGTTGCCCATTACTTTAA